>OU015495.1:87980913-88025913 GCA_907164885.2 Dolomedes plantarius
AGTAACTTCTTTAAACAAATACAAGGAATACCAATGTGTGGAGGATGCTCATCTGCTTTAGCAGATATATACCTTCACTTTTATGAAAGAGGTGTAACTTGCGTCTTAAATACAAAAAAAGTTTTAGCACTTTTACTGCATGGAATGTCAAGAAAAAACAAACATGGAGAAAAAGCCATTTAAAGTTTTCATTTGTTAAAAAAAGTCCCTTGAAATGAAATGATATACAAATTTTGTGGGTATTTATAATAGTCAATTAATATAATATATATATATAACATTTTATCCATCCAACTTCAATATAAAATATTTTATGCAATTTTAAAAACATGTCAGTGAACTATAGAAAATAGAGTCGACAACAACTGCTCTTGGTTTAAATTTTTTTCAAATTCAACAAATAAATCTTAATGTTAATTCCATGCGAAGTTTCATTAAGCGTATAATAAAGAATATGTATAAAAACTTTTATATCTCTATCTGAATTATTAAAAAAATTATAACGTTCTCAATATATGACAGTTAAGAAAACATACCATTAAGAAAAAATAAATCATGCTACTTGAGAAAGTCATACCTGAAATTTGTATAAAATTAATGTGGAACTAGATTTGATGTACAAAGTAATGCATATGTAAAGCATTTCAATCATGTTTTAACATAAAAAATTTCCTTTAGGGTTGTAAAAGTATGAAAATTTACAAAAAAATAAGAAAAATCGATGTAATTTTTATTCATGAAACATACCATTTACTACCACATTTTCTGAGAAAATTTTAAAAACATACTTATTTTACTAAATTAAAATCCCCAGGTTTATAGGTAACAAATATAACGAATAGAAATATAGCGTAAAGTTCAAGCAAAAGCTTAAAAATATACACTTCAGGAAGAAAAAAATGCTGATTACAATTTTTGAACCGAAAATAAATAGCTACGTGCAGAACTACCATTACCATGTGTAAAAAATCTAAACAGTTACTTTTAACGGTTACTTCTTTCGCTCTGGTGAACAAAAAATAATAATTAATTAATTATTAATTTGAGTTTTTAGGCTAGTGGAAAAAAATGCCACGCCCACTTTAAATGGTCACTTGTCCCTTTAATTTTCTCACAACCTTATGCAGCTTTGAAATTTGGTGATCATATATAGAAAGGTGGGGACAATAATTTGAGTCAATAAAAAAAAAATCGATATTTTGACGATTTTTAGGGTACTGTGTCCCCTTAAACATACTTAAAATAGTTTATAAAAAAATAAGTAAAGAGGGTGGCTATTTCATCAATAATAGCTTAGAAATAGTTAAACAGATAAAAGGTAAAGGTGATATAACAAACGTCAAAAGCTACGATTTTACGGATCTTTTCAACTCTATCGACCTAAAAGATCTCTATAGTATTATTCATGGATTATACGATCAATATGATTTAAAGACGTATATAGCTGAAAATAAATATCGTGCGTTATTAGATCTTGTACTTTATGAAACAGTTTTATATAATGGTAGTAACTTCTTTAAACAAATACAAGGAATACCAATGTGTGGAGGATGCTCATCTGCTTTAGCAGATATATACCTTCACTTTTATGAAAGAGGTGTAATGATTCTAAATGAACTTATGTTTTTCCGATATGTAGATGATATACTCATATGTTTTAATGAAAACTTAAATGAAATAAATATTAATTTTTACCCTAAAAATCTTAAACTAGTGGAGACTGATAAAGATAACTATGGAAATTTGGTATTTTTAGACTTGAGTTTAAATGTTAATCAAAATCTAATATCATACTGTCTATATGATAAACGCGAGTTTTACAACTTTAAAACTGTTAGGATTATGAACTGTAATAATGCTCTACATTTAAATATTAAACGCAATATAGTTACTAACCAGTTAATACGTTGTCAACGTTTACATTCAAACAAAAAAACTATGGACGTCAGTATAATTAAATTCTTAACTATAGCTATTGACCAGGGTTTTCCCGTCAATTTCCTCGTATCTATTCTAACCCAGTTTTTTAATCTAGACAATAAAGATTGTATGAATCGTTTTAAAATAAGTTGGCAACACTAAAAAAATTTCCCTAATACGGCGATATTCATCCCTACTATGTCTATAAAATGTGAGTGTGCAAGGGTTTCGTGTCTCTTTGCTTGGTGGGAGCTAAGTATTTTGTATATATATAGTGTATATGTTAGTGAATAATTATTTAGTTAATTAGTATTATTCTATTTCTGTAACTTAGTATTAAGATTTTTTTCATTCTATTCATCTTGTAATTATGTTTTAGTTGACTACATTAGTAAACTATCTGGTTTAACTTATCTATTTCACCTAAAATATTTTTCCTCTTCATAATTTTTTATTACTGTCTTGGTGTTATAGCCGACCTCCGGGAGTGTTGCCTGGCTAAAAACATGTTTAACCGGGGTTGGGGGGTCACAACCCCCCCCCCCAGTCATCAACTATACCACCTCCAATTCCGTTTTTTGCCTATTTATATATGTCAATCTTATTTCAGGTTAGAGGAGTATTAAATGGTCACATCTGCCCTTTTAATTATCTTAATTTTAAATATCTATATATCGTAAATATTTTTGTGAGCAGCTTAACGCCTAAAATTTATTTACTCTTTTTTGTTTCATATTAAGTAATTTACATTTGTAAACTATATGTATATACATATATATATATATATATATATATATATATATATATGTATATATATGTATATCCATATATATATATGTATATACACTCATGGACAAAAAAATTAGAGCACCAAGAAGGAGTCGTCAAAATGAAACGAAATTTTACATACGTAATGACTACTTTGATATAAGTAAATGATATGTAAATCAAAGAAAAATGATAATTTATTTCAGAGAAAAAGGCAAAAGAACGGAGGAGTTAATACTCCGTTGGACCACCTCTAGCGCGAATGCACGATGCGATACGATCGGGCATTGAGTCATACAAGTTCTGTATGATGTCTTGAGACATTTCGTTCCATATTTGCTGTAACCTTGCCTCTAGTTCGTTCAAACTCGTGGGATGCCCAACTCGTCGTCCCAAATGATCCCAGATATTCTCGATTGGAGACAAATCTGGGGATCGGGCAGGCCAAGGAAGGGTAGCAACAGTGCGGAGACAGTCTTGTGACACCCTTGCCGTATGAGGCCGAGCATTGTCTTGTTGAAAAATGGCTCCTGAAAGCCGTTTCATGAGTGGCTACACATGTGGTTGCAGGATTTCATGAACATACCGCTGGGCTGTCATGGTGCCACGGAACAATACTAGGGGTGACCGTGTATTGTAGGCAATGGCACCCCATACCATCACACCAGCTGTGGGAGCGATGTGTCGCTGTACGGAAAAGGTAGGATTGAAGCGTTCACCATGGGCTCTCCACACACGAACACGATTGTCATCACTGCCGAGATTGAATCTGGATTCGTCGCTAAAGACGACCTGGTTCCATTCAGCTGCAGTCCAGTTTCCTCGTGCGCGTCAAAACTCCAAACGGAGGCGTCGATGGGTGGGCGTCAAGCACACGTAATGGGCGCCGCGATACCAACTGTCCTTCATCCAGGCGCCTTCGTATGGTTCGAGAAGACACAGAGGCCCCTAGTGAAGGTGCTACCTGTGCCTGGATGGCGGCCGATGAAGCAGTTGGCTGTACGCGTGCATTTCTTACGATGTGGTGGTCTTCTCGACGACTGGTTTGTCGAGGGCGTCCTGAGCCTGGTCTTCGTGTACATGACATCTCTCGGGTCCACTGGTCCCAACACCTCCTCACAACACAATCAGAGCGGCCTAATTGACGAGCTACTCGCCTAGCTGACCACCCAGCTTCCATCATCCCGACGATTCTCCCCCTCTCAAACTGCGACAACTGCTTATATTGTCTTCGAACACGGCGTAATGGCATGTCTATCTCAGCTCTTCCTTTGTAAATTATTCAGCACACTCAAACAAGCTTTGGTTATCTGTTTTATACTCCACAGAGTACGATGTTCAACGCCCTCTACCGGCTATACGTAATGCGAATCACGCTGCATTTCTAATCATTTGCATATCTCCCCGACATGTACCTTCATTGCAAGTTTCGTTACGATCCCGCAATTATTTCTTGTTGCGCTAATTTTTTTGTCCATGAGTGTATATGTATATATACACTGCTGGCCACCCAAATTGCAACACCAAGAAAGACAAGAGATATCACAACAAAATTTATTTTGTAGATAACATGTTGACCAAGTATCAAATGATTAAATTTATAGACTTCTGTGAAGTGTGATTCCTGCCAAAATCAGTAGCCAGAGTAGCTGCCATTGTTGGAGATCACCGCTGCCACACGCCTCGGCATTGATTCAAAGAGACTTTGGATGAGTTCTTGGGGTACAGCAGACCAAGCAGCTTCCACACGTTGCCAAAGTTGATCTGCTGTGGCAGCTGGGGATGGAATCTGGGTCAATCGTAGAGCAACCATGGACCACATGTTTTCTATCGGCGAAAGATCCGGAGAGCGAGGCGGCCAGGGAAGCAATTCAATCTGGCGATTGACGAAGAACCGTTGGACAATGCGTGCCATGTGTGGTAGCGCATTATCCTGTTGAAATATGGCTGTGGGCAAGCCCTGAAGGTAAGGAAGGACAACCGGCTCCAACACCTCGGAGATGTACCGCTGGCTGTTTAAAGTACCAGCAATGCGTACTAGAGGTGTGCGAGAGTGATATCCAATACCGCCCCATACCATAATACCCGGTGCAGGACCAGTGTGGCGGTGCATAACGCAGCTGTTCAGCATCCTCTCTTCACGGTGTCTCCAGACTCGAATGCGACCATCGTGGTGTTGCAGACAGAAGCGTGACTCGTCAGTAAAGACAATTTCATTCCATTCTGCCGTCCACATCCTTCTGTCATCGCACCATTGGCGGCGGAGACGTCTGTGGTTCTGCGTCAAGGGTAGACAAAGCAATGGACGTCTTGCGGACAGACCACTCTGCTGTAAACGGCGTCGAATGGTACGCGCAGACACTGGATGATGCGTTACAGACTGCATGTGCTGTGCCATGGTTCGTGATGTGACTGAGCGATCCGTCACTGCCATGCGCACAATTTGCCTGTCATCACGTGAAGTGGTGCGCTGAGGTGGATGCGATCGAACACGCCGGTCCGTCGTACCCTCCTGCATCCAACGATAACATATCCGCATTACAGTTGTTTGGTTTCGTCCAACACGACTACCGATTTCCCTGAAAGATAATCCACAATCTCGGTAGGCCACTATCCTTCCTCTGTCGAACTCGGATACTTGATCAAAAGATGATCGCTGTTTTCGACGAGGCATTCTTTTTGAAAAAACCACAAGAAAAACACAATTGCCGAACTTGAAATCGTCGAAATCTCTAAGCCTTAAATAGCGCTTTGAAGTGGCGCCAGAGGCGCGCGTGATGTGCGTCTGCGCTGAAATTCTAATCATTTGCATATCTCACCTCCGCTAATGCATGTTGTAAATTTCATGTTATTTGCATGTTTCCTTCAGGGTGTTGCATTTACAGTGGCCAGCAGTGTATATATATATATATATATATATATATATATATATATATAATGCCTGAAACAATCTCATTAACTCAAAGAATGTCTTGAATCTATCTACAGTTACAAACCCTAATTTTTAAATTTCAAACTCAACTTCATAGTTAACATATTCGTATTGAGGAAATTTTACCTGAAACTCATGGCAGGATAATTACAACCCACGAAATCACTGAATTAGGCGGCAAACGATGTCCAGAATCCTTTAAATGTGTAGTTTTATAAGTGAATATACGAGTATAAAGAAAAAGTGTGATGTGACAGGGCTTTTGCATTTATTGGCATCTTGTATTAATAGATACAGATCCTTGCAAATGATATTTTAGTCAGTGAATTTTCAAGTCAATATTTTGAAGTGGTATTTTACATAGAATTAGCTGTATTTAAAATCAAGAAAGTAGCAAAAAATTGTTTTTTTTTACTTTATTTTACATTTACTACAAGGAGTGGAGATGAGAATTGAAACAGTAAAAACCTTCTTGTATTAAGTAGCTCCCTTATCGGCTCATACAATTTCTGAATCAATATTTTTGAAGCCCACATAGTCCCTGTTGTTTGTTTTTCATGCATACTTTAATTATTGGATAAGGAATTGATATTTAAGGGAGTTCATGTTTCAAAAGGCACATATCCTCTCACATAACCTTTTTAAAAATAATTTCACTTTATACATCGTCCCTGCTATATCTAGCCATTACAACGTCTCTCTATCGTCTGGTGGTTGACGGAAAAATCCAGAATACCGGAAAGAATTGTAAAAATATGACTCACTGCTTCCCTTGAGACGAAATGCATTCTTTTGTTGCCATTCCGCGAATCTAAAATTCTTTTCCTTTCCTGGGCGTAGAGCGGCTTGGCTGAATAACGGTGGAGAGTTCAAAATCTGTCGCAGGAACGGAGAACGATAATAAAATTAAGTAATTTTCTTCAGCGTCTTGCAGTTAACATCCAATTTTCTTTTTTTCAAAAAGTTTATCCTGTGAAGAGATAGTTCCTCTAAAACTGTTTTTAAAATTAAATATGTTAGATGAACAGAATGTTTTTGAAATGCATCTTTCATTCTTCTAGACACAAAATGATACTTTTATCTTCGGGGAAAGATTTTTGTAGCTATACTTGCAGCAAACTCCTGTATTTGTGTTTTTCCTCTGTCAAACTAAAATATAATTATTTCTTTAAAATTTTCTCATTTCTGATATATGTTATAAGTAAATAAAGTTACCTAGATTTTGTTAGGACTGAACGTAACAATATTTCATGAAATTAGTCTGGGAAAATATGTTTCATGTTTATCTGTTCGTTTTGTTCTAGTGTTTGCCGGCCTGTATTCATTTTGTTTCAGACGTACTTTTTTTTCAATTTCAAATAAAAATTTAATTTCATCTGTATATCAGCGATGATATTCGTCGACTAGGAATATGTATTATAAACATATTGCTTTTTTTTTAACTTTCGCAATCAAAGCTAGAACATAAAAATATCAAAGAAATTTCCTTGAAGAATATCGACTCAGCAGTCGTACATCAAAGATATTCCTTTTATGCTTAGTAAAAAAAAGAACAACTCTTAAATATTTTAAGAAAACGTCTTTTGCGAATTTTTAAATATACGTGAAATGTAAATCTGTAAAATTCTCAATGTATGCAATATACTCCTGGGATCATTCTTATAAGTGCGAAAAGTTTTGCATGAAGTCTTTTAAGTTTAAACCTGTACATTTTCAACTATTTTCTGCTTTAACCCTTCAGCAGGCGCGCAAATTTTTTTTTGAAAACCAGCAGGCGCGTGTAGCACGAAGTGCAACGTCTCTTTCAACCTTGATTATTCCTTTTGTAATAAACATCTTTATTTTCAGATTGAAAATAATAATTCTGCTTTATATGACAAGACATAAAATGTTGATAATACTGAGATATATTTATAATTAAAGGCCAAAGAATGCAGATACAATCGCCTTATTTCAAAAGTGTCTGGTTTATTGGATCTAAGGACAACTTGTGAATGGATTCCCAGTATATTCAAAAACCTAAAAAACAATGAGAAAGTCCATCTTCGTGATATGCGGGATACCGTGTAATAGTTGCACATTGGATCGACTCCATCAATTCCTACTTTTGTCTTATTGTAGTCCAGTATAATCGCTGGTTTACCACGGTTAACAATCACGACTAACAATGAAGGGAAAGGAATAGAAGGGTCAGAAAATCATACCTGCATTAGAAAGGGTGTAAGCTGTAAATAGAAACTGCTAAGAACATTCAACCCTTATATGTAAAAACGAACCATTCAAAATTACAAAAATGGTTGCACTCTATACCCAGGCGCGATTGCTGAAAGGTTAAGGAGGGAAGTAGTGCACTCAATTGTAGTTGAAAATTGGCCTTAATCTTAAATATATATATATATATAATATATATATATATATATATATATATATATATATATATATATATATATATATATATATATTTACACATAGTATATATATATATATATGTATATGTATATATATATTATATATATATATATATATATATATATGTATATGTATATGTATATATTATATATATATATATATATATATATATATATATATATATATATATACATATACATATATATAGATATATAATACTTTTGTTAAAAAAATACTTTTTGTTATATAATATTAATAGATTCATAAGTTTCTTAAAATTTCGGTTAAGTTAAGACAAAATTATACTTATATAAGGATGGGATACGCCATATCCCCGTGTACCCCCAGAGAAAAAACACTATATATATATATATATATATATACAGTCGAACCTCCATATATCGAACTTCCCTATATCGAAATTTTCTATATATCGAACTCTTAGCGAATCTCCATGTTCATTACATAGAAACACTGTTTCTATATATCGAAAAAATCTCTATATATCGAAATTTTTTTCAAGACAAATTGGGAGATTTTATTCCACTTTAGAATAAAATCTCCCAATTTTTGGCATTTGAAACAATACGTCGTGGACTTCAATTCGCGGAAAATGTCCCTGATGAAGTTTTTAGTGGACTGAATAAATACGAACATTTCTTTGAACTTTCCGCAAAACTGGCTGTTCAGCAAGATATTCGTAGTTTTTTTTTTAAAGAATGTAACTGTGATCATTGTAACCACTGTCTGCATTATTGTTTTTTTTTAAGATATGTAGTACTCAATAAATCTTTCATATTAATTCACTTTTAGTTATTAACTTTCATTTAATGGGATTCGCATATAAATTAGAAATGGAGTTTCGTATACGAAAATTAGCTTCAATTTTTTTAGGAGAATTATGATAAAACTAAGCTCAATTCTATATATCGAAATTTCTATGTATCAAATTTTTTTCCTGTAATTTGGTACTTCGATATATGGAGGTTCGACTGTATATATATATATATATATATATATATATATATATATACACTCATGGACAAAAAAATTAGCGCACCAAGAAATAATTGCGGGATCGTAACGAAACTTGCAATGAAGGTACATGTCGGGAAGATATGCAAATGATTAGAAATGCAGCGTGATTGCGCATTACGTATGGCCGGTAGAGGGCGTTGAACATCGTACTCTGTGGAGTATAAAACAGGTAACCAAAGCTTGTTTGAGTGTGCTGAATCATTTACAAAGGAAGAGCTGAGATAGACATGCCATTACGCCGTGTTCGAAGACAATATAAGCAGTTGTCGCAGTTTGAGAGGGGGAGAATCGTCGGGATGATGGAAGCTGGGTGGTCAGCTAGGCGAGTAGCTCGTCAATTAGGCCGCTCTGATTGTGTTGTGAGGAGGTGTTGGGACCAGTGGACCCGAGAGATGTCATGTACACGAAGACCAGGCTCAGGACGCCCTCGACAGACCAGTCGTCGAGAAGACCGCCACATCGTAAGAAATGCACGCGTACAGCCAACTGCTTCATCGCCCGCCATCCAGGCACAGGTAGCACCTTCACTAGGAGCCTCTGTGTCTTCTCGAACTACAGTGATTTCCGCTTATAAGAATCACGTTTGTTATTACTGTTTTTGATTGTTATAAGCAGTTGATTCTTATAACTGAAACTTCCCTTTGGACAGGCACACATACACAAATATTTACTTGTACATATATATAAACACACAGGCACATATATACATAATTTACCATTAAATACTCTTTAATTTACGTTATTTATCATTTATTAAAATTATTTTTTATAATTTTAAAAATACTCAATTTCTAAACAAATACTATAACTCAATTTCTAGACCTATAAGTAACAACGCATGATTATAAAATCAACAAGAGGCAGCTTCTCTTTGACTACACTTTGGAAGAGCATCATATCTAATTAACAAGTTCTGTTTTTCAGAAAAACTAAGAGTTTTCCTTGTTTTTATCATATTTGAATTCGACTATCAAAAAGTTCTAACACTAACTGGAAATTTTGTTAGAAAACTAAAGTGAATACTAGCGACGTATGCTTATTACAGTCTCAGACGAAGATTCACCTTATAGCTTGCGTTTCACGGTTTGATTCTGAATCAAACCGTGAAACGTTTGATTCAGCATCTGGTTCATCTGATTCAGCAAAATGGATCCGTTTACGTTTCATGGTTTGAAGTGCTGAATCCACTGTCCCGTTTGCGTAAGTGATGGTGGACACTTCGTGGAAGAGTTATGTGTTTCAATGTCCAGAAATCTGCAACCAGGAAGTAAGTGGTGGGAAAAAAGGAGTGCCTGTCTGGAGAAAAGTGAAATCGGACCCGGGCGGGTTAGATACCCCTGGGTAAAGCTAATAAGACAGTGTTTAGCAAAAGCGTATAAGGAGAAACTCTTATGTTATGTCTAAAGGAATGTATTTTACGACTGTTTTCCACCCCAAAGTTTTATCAATCTTTCTTTTCAAACACTTAAGAAAGAATTTCGTACCTTTTGAGAGTTCAAGTGTCATTTTTTGGAAAAATGAAAGGAAGGCGAAGATTGCAAACTGATTCTTATAACCGGTGGATTGATTCTTTAAAGCGGAAATTTTAACATGGAAATAATACATTTGTTTTTGTTTTTGCGATATTGATTCTTATAAACGGTTGATTCTTATAACCACTGATCACTATAAGCGGTGGTTACTGTATACGAAGGCGCCTGGCTGTAGGACAGTTGGTATTGCGGCGCCCATTACGTTTGCTGCCCTTGACGCCCACCCATCGACGCCTCCGTTTGGAGTTTTGCCGCGCACGAGGAAACTGGACTGCAGCGGAATGGAACCAGGTCGTCTTTAGCGACGAATCCAGATTCAATCTCGGCAGTGATGACAATCGTGTTTGTGTGTGGAGAGCCCGTGGTGAACGCTTCAATCCTTCCTTTGCTGTACAGCGACACATCGCTCCCACAGCTGGTGTGATGGTATGGGGTGCCATGGCCTACAATACACGGTCACCCCTAGTATTGGTCCGTGGCACCATGACAGCCCAGCGGTATGTTCATGAAATCCTGCAACCACATCTGTTGCCACTCATGCAACGGCTCCCAGGAGCCATTTTTCAACAAGACAATGCTCGGCCTCATACGGCAAGGGTGTCACAAGACTGTCTCCGCACTGTAACTACCCTTCCTTGGCCTGCCCGATCCCCACATTTGTCTCCAATGCAGCATATTTAGGATCATTTGGGACGACGAGTTGGGCATCCCACGAGTTTGAACGAACTAGAGGCAAGGTTACAGCAAATATGGAACGAAATGTCTCAAAACATCATACAGAACTTGTATGACTCAATGCCCGATCGTATCGCATCGTGCATTCGAGCTAGAGGAGGTCCAACGGAGTATTAACTCCTCCGTTCTTTTACCTTTTTCTCTGAAATAAATTATCCTTTTTCTTTGATTTTCTTATCATTTACTTATATCAAAGTAGTTATTACGTATGTAAAATTTCGTTTCATTTTGACTATTCCTCCTTGGTGCGCTAATTTTTTTGTCCATGAGTGTATATATATATATATATATATATATATATATATATATATATATATATATATATATATATATATATATATATATATATATATGACACGGAGCTTGTTTTGCTCCCGTGTTAACATTAATATTATGCAGTCACGTCCATTGTTGAATTGGGCGAGTAGTAGGCCTTTAAGGAAATAATCCAATTCGTATTAACTCCATCTTTATTAAACTTCGTAAGTTGACCACTCTCCAGGTTGATTTCCGCGCTTCGCCATTTTATAATCTACTTATAATCTACCATTTTATAATCTACTCATTTTATAATCCGCGAGCATCCGCTCTCAATGAGATTCTCACTCAATCTGCCTCCAAAACTTAATTTCCACCAAGCTCCTGCTGCACGGCGCATGTGCCGACCTCATCCTTGGGCATCTGGACCCTCAATATTGCTGATCGTGCATTTTTAACTTCGCGCCCAAAACCTTTACACTTCTAAAAATAAATCCTCTCGCCTAGAATTATTCGCTTTCCGCTAAAAGTCGCTTTAAAAAAATATTTTTCCCCACAGCAAAATACGCGCGCTTTGTCAATGGATTGTTAGATTCTTATTATTTTAACCCCCTTTCCCAGTACTTCTCAACTATATTTTGACAGTTCAGTTATGTTCTGACATATGTATGTATATATATATATATATATATATATATATATATATATATATATATATATATAGATAGATATATATGAAAAAAATATACGCCGGTTTTTTTTTTTTTTTTTTTTTTTTTTTGGGTGGGGTGGGGGGGGTGATTTCCTATAATCCCCTCCCACCTTGGAGCTGCCGTTGGTTTGGAGTACTTTTTATTTCAAAAATATTCTGTACTGATTAAATATATATGTTTTTAATTCAAATGTGTTATAAAATCCTGAAAAGAAATATAATTTTGGTAAAAATTTCATAACATTTTTTAAAATACAGGGATTTTTTTTATAAATTTTTAGTACAATTTAGTATTTATGCCAGATACCCTACATTCAATTCAACGAAATATATTTTAATATCCTGTGTTCTATATACTTCTATGACACTTACCTGTGTTCTGAAGTAAAAGTTTTACAATATTTCGAAAAATCACTGATGTATGCCAAAAATAATTACAAGATAAAAATAAATTTGTATATACCATGTTTTTAAACTTTCTGTTGAATCATATAAACTTGACAATTCTATGTATTAATAAATACGTTCTAAAACATTTTGATGAATTTTCCCATCAGCTTGAAAGAAAATGAAGTTAATTGGAAGTTAACTTGCGTTTAACTTTCATTCCTATTCCGGTCGATAGATGGCTGCACCAGTCTACAAACAAAATTAACTGAAAATGAATTCAATACTGCTTAAAGATGGCTAAAAGTATTAAAATAATGCATTGTCATCGTGTTTTGAGCTATTCTAAAAGTTTCAAATGTCTAGCTAGTCGGGAAGTTAGTTAAAAATCGATTGCAAGATTTGTACTGGACAAACACACACGCAAACAAGAAAACGAGCTAATAAGAACATGGTATAAAGGGAAAAAACACTGATTTTTTTTAAAACTATCTTTTTAAAAGTACAGGTACCTGTAGAATTATTAAACTGACACATACGAGTATAGCTTGGCTCTTAGTTCAAATCATAGTAATATGTAAAACACTATTGCAAATATATATATATATATATATATATATATATATATATATATATATATATATAAATATATATAGAGAGTGCTATTTTCTAAAAAAAATAGGTGGGCATACTGTGTTTTCTCAAATGAAGGTGCGCATTTTTAGTACCATGTTTGCAACTTATGGTTTTTTGGTTTCGGAATTTATGGTTTCGGAAGATGTTAAAGGTCATTTTTTTCATTTTGAAATTTATTGGAGAAATTTGATAAAATAAAATAGTAAATCTGTTAATTCTAATTCCATTTATTGATTCGGAAAAGTAAGCAAAATTTTAAAATAATTAATTTTGAGAATATTAAAAAAATATTTGTAAAAACTTCATAATAAACTCCAAATGTGATTTATTTCAAGGAGTTCAATGACTCGATTTCTTTGTTTGCTATCTGCGCCTATTACTGAATGATGTCCTAAAAGCAACCAAGATTCAAGACAGTTTGTTGGATTGAACAGACCTACAGACCAACAATTTTGATGAACATCACTGCCGATGTTGTTTTGGTCAACAATGAAGTTCTTAAAGGGGTTTCAATAAGGTTCGTCTGAGGAAAACCCCTTTCATATACCCTTGATGATATCGAAATGATATCGAGACGGTGTATTAATGGAAATAATCCTTCTGGAATTATATTTTCCCTCATTTGTTTTCGGAAACTCTATATCATGTCCCTTTCGTTCTTGATACATTCCTCATTCCTGCCTCCCCAAACGTCAAATGATCTTGAAGTTCTTCTGGCTACTGTTTTGGTTCTAGCACTCTGGCCCTTTTAAGTAAATCAACTTCTTCATCATCTGCTAATCTTTTTTTCTATAGGTATTTTCAGATTTTCAAAAAAGAAATAGGACATATTGGTGGGTACTCCTTTATATATTTCTTATTTATGGGAGCCTCCTGATAGATGGGACACTCTTTCGCTCACTGCATTCTGCAAACTTTTCAAGCTATCCCGTTACCTTTCACATCCCTTTGCAAGGATTCCTAAGGGTCAATGCCCTTACAACCATACTGCTATATAGTAGACCACGAAAACATCTATGTTTATCTATGTCATAAGACGTTGCACCGTTGCCTTGTTTCTTTTCGCGGGAAATCTTTATCTGCTCATGAAACAGAGATTGAAACATAAAAAAATAAATATTGATTTACGAGAATACGTCACCAGGGAACTTAAAAACTCGCAATTAAAAAAAATACTTTTTGTTATATAATATTAATAGATTCATAAGTTTCTTAAAATTTCGGTTAAGTTAAGCCAAAATTATACTTATATAAGGATGGGATACGCCATATCCCCGTGTACCCCCAGAGAAAAAACACTATATATATATATATATATATATATATATATTGTAGCGAACTGAGGTTCGTAGTGTCAACAAGTAGATGAACTAAACACCAGGTATACATCACTCATTACATAAACAAAACAAATGCAATTTATTAATAAAATTGATGATGATGAGATATGTACACTGCACAGATGTAAGATGAACTTCGTAACTTAGGTAATCACACTCGATTTAATCGGCGTGGGGCGGAGTAAGAACACAGAAGTCCGCTAGGCTAGCAGAACTGGCTCTGCTTCAATGATGAAGAAACGGCACTTCGTCCTGATGGGAAAGGGCTCCCCAATAATATCAACGGCGGTGACCACTGCACGCACCCGGTAGCGATGAAAATATTAAATTAAGGAGAAAGGACTCCTCACTGGAAAATAAGGTAGCAAAGGCTACTTCCACGAAGACAGGTCTTCCGACAAATTAGCGGAGTATGTTTACTCCTGCAGGAACTAAATCGTCGCTGCAAACAGTCACAAGGGACTCTGAACCTCTAAGGGCGGCAAACCCGGCTGCTCTTAAACTGGATCCGCTACGTGTCAGGAACTAAAAGACGCAAGCCACGACTGAGGGGTCCATTCTCTTTTATAGAAGAGCCTCCACCTGATATTGCATCACTCTCCGGAAAGTCGAACGATCTAGAACAAGTGAGCAACGGAAATGGGTTTCCTGGGGCGATAATGAAATATTTTCCCCGGGTCTAAAGCGGCCGCCTTTTTAGTTTGTCCTCCAAGCCACTTTAAAGAGTCTCAAAGGGCCGCTTCGGTAAAATGCGAAGGGCACGAGTCCTTTTGTTTAGGCACGCGACGCCTCCAGGATGCTGCTTAACAACTGATAGTTCATGAATGAAAGCACCTGGAGTCTCCTGTCATTTATAACTGACATCAGCGGTGTCACCCGGCGGCGATGACTAAATCAAGAAAAATGACCGATGTCCCCTAACGTTCTGTGGAACAAGTCTATCGGATGAACAAAGGGAAAAATGCCGTCAGCATTTTGCCACCTAAGTTGTCGGGATTCTTTTGATGAGTCTCAGGCCGAGATAGAAGAAATTCTTTTGTTAACGGAGAGGTTGAAATGCAATACTCTACAATATAAACTTTTTTCCCCCAATGCGGAGGCACTTGTCGTCAAACATTCGCCTATACTACGCCGCAATTTTACTGCCCATTTTATTGTGAGGGTACCATATAGGCGGACTGCATTACCCCCTATGAAGGGACGACACGAACGGAGGCATTTTTCGTGGCGCAACGCCAGGATTCGATCCGAGCACCCTCAGCACCGAAAACCAGCGAGCTGTACCACTGGGTCACCACAAGCCCATATATATAAACTAACCAATAGCGCAACAATCCGTTGTGGACCATAGAAAATATTCTACATGTTTTGCAGCTTATTATAATATAAGAAATAATAAACTTTATGAAACTCAATTTTATGCTATATTTTGTTCTGCTGTAGATAACGATGTACTGTAAGCTGTTGGACTTCCCAAACTATCATACATGTGTTACATGTGTTATACATATGTTATACATCTGTTACATGTATGATACATGTGTTATCATACTAAAATATCATACATGTGTTACAGTTTACAGATAAACAGTACCTTTACTTTCTCACTCTAATTTTGTGTCGGGGCCTGTTTTGTTGATACCGTAATTTTGAAAATTTAGGAAGCCCAAGTGTAGCGGCTTTGTATTTATTTTATTTTGTGTGTGTTGATATTTTTTATGTGTTAATTATGATAAATAGTATAAGTTTTCCAGTATAGAGGTCGTCTCACGTACCTGTTCATTGTCGAAATTGTTATCCGATCTTCATATTATTTTATAAGCCCAATAATACGTTAAACTCAATTTCTTATTAATATTTAGATATTTTTAGTAGTTTTCAACTTTGCTTGTAGTTGAAAAACTTATGCAAGAACAATTAATTTTCAAAAACTTTTAATAAACAGAAATATTTTAAAAGAATTAGATATATACACTGCGGAGTCAAAAAAGCTGGTACAGGCGTGCAAATACAAATAACGGAGATATGCAACCAATCAGCGTAAAGCGATGCGGTCGGCAGCGCCAATATAAGAAAACATGTGTTTGCCAAAGCTGTTAGATCTGTTCCTGCTGCTACAATGGTAGGTTATCACGATTTATGTGACTTTGAACGTGGTGTTATAGTTGGCACTCCAGAGATAGGACATATCATCTCCGAGGTAGCAATGCAATTTGGATTTTCGCGCACGACCATTTCACAAGTGTACCGTGAATATCAGGTATCCGGTAAAACATCAAATCTCTGACAACGGTGCGGCCTGAAGTAGACCTGAAAAAACAGGACCGTCGATGACTGACGAGAATCCTTAAACGAGATAGACGTGCAACACTTCTTCAAATTGCTGAGGATTTCAATGCTGGGGCATCAACATGTGTCAGAGTGCGAACTGTTCAACGGACCGTCATTGATATTCGCTTTCGGAGCTTCATGCCCATTCATGTACCATTGTTGACTGCACAGAAGATAGCTTTACGCCTTCCTTGGGCCCACCAACACCTCTGTTGCACTGTTGAGATTGGAAACACGTTGCCTGGTCTGAAGAGTCTTGTGTCCAGTTGTATCTGGAGGATGGACGTGTAAGGATATGGAGAGAACCTCATGAATACATGGACCGTACATGTCAATAGGTGATTGTTCAAGCTGGTGAAGCCTCTGTGATGGTATGGGGCGTGTGCAATTAGCGTGGTATGGGACCCCTGATACGTCTAAAGACGACTCTGACAGGTGACGGTTACATAAGCATCCTGCCCGATCATCTACACCCATTCATGCCCATTGTGCATTACGACGGACTTGGACAATTTCAGCAGGACAATGCGACACCCCACATATCGAGAGATGCTACCGAGGGGCTCCAGGATCACTCTTCTGACTTTAGAGATTTCCATTGTCCACCTAAATCTGGAGACATGAACATTATTGAGCATATCTAGCATGCCTTGCAACGTGCTGTTCAGAAGGGATCTCCACCCCCTTGCACTCCTATTGAATTGTGTACTGCCCTGCAGGATTCATGGTTTGAATTGCCTCCAGGATACCTTCCGACATTAGTCGAGTCTACGTCACGTTGTGTTGTAGCACTTTTGCGTGTTCGTGGGGACCCTACACGATATTAGGGAGGTATACCAGTTGTTTACTTTTCAGTGTATAAACACACACACACACACATATATATATATATATATATATATATATATATATATATATAATTATGAAAGCAACCATTCTTAAATTTACTGCTCCTTTTTAAAAACAAATAGAATTTTCTTAAAAATATAACCTTTGTCCAGAAAGTTCGATGAATGTGTCTATAGTTACAATGGATTGTTTTACATGAAACAATTGTTACTGTCCTTCGAAGTAATTCCTGTAGGTGGTAATGCACATATGAGAACGGCTGTGCCAGTCTTGGAAACTCCTGGCGTAGTCGTCTTTAGGGATGGCCTTCAGCTGGGCCGTAGCATTAGGTTGGATGTCCGAAATATCCGAAAACCTGTGGTCCTTTAGGACTGATTTCAATTTGAGGAATAAAGAAGAGTCCCGGGGAGACAAGGCTGGGGAGTAGGGTGGGTGATTCAGGGATACAACTCGCCTGTTGGCCAGGAACTGCTGCACCAGAAAGACAGATGTGGCCGGGCACTGCCGTGTCTAGTCGCTTTGCTTGGCGTACTGGGGGCGTACCCGATTGATCCCTTGCAGCAGACGTTTCAGTATATCCACGTACTTAGTAACATTCAACGTGGTGCCCTCAGGGAGGAATTCTTTATGGATGAGACCCTCAGAGTTGAAGAACACCACGAGCATTGTCTTGATGCGGCATTTCTCACTTTGCACCTACTTGCTTTTCGGTGACCCTGGATCCCGCCACTCTGACGCTTGCCGTCGGGGTTATACTTTAGGCACCAGGTCTCGTAACTCGTGACAATAGTTTTCAGGAAATTTGGATTTCGATCCGCCATGTCGATGAAGTCTCCACAGGAGTCAATCCGAATTTGCATTTGTTCCGGTGTCAAAGTGTGGTGCACAAATCGGGAGCAAAGCTTGCTTTGACCCAAATCTTGGGTCAGTATGAGGTGAGCCATCTCGACCTATTCCCATTTCCTCCGCCATCATTCGCACTGTCACATGACGATCCTTGGCCAACAATTCCTTCACTTTCTGTACGTTGTCCGGGGTGCGTGCAGTTGCAGGCCGACCACTTCGGGGGGAGTCTTCAATGGTGTCCCGCCCTTCTCGGAAGCGTTGAAACCACTTATACACGCACTTCAAGGTGACAACACATTCTTCTTAAACTTTTAGCAGCATTTCATAAGTCTCTTTCGCTGATTTTCCAAGTTTGAAACGGAACAGCATATTCGCTCGCTGTTCCGTTTTGAATTTCGACCGAGCGCTGAACTCCTTCACTCTACAATGAACTGTTTCCACACGATAAGCTAACTAGCAGCGCCGCCGAGCAGGAACTGGTTCAGACCTGTCTTCACCTGTCCTGCACGGTTCAGGTATTTCAACTTGTCGGAGCTCCAAGGTTTGTAGGACTTTATCTCCAATTGTCCGGCACAGTATGCACCTGTTGCAAACTCTTAAGACCGTGAACACTATGACGTCATTCACCGAACTTTTTGGACAAAGGTTGTATATAATATATAAGCATATTAAATTTTAAAAATACTAATTTTCATAAATTTTATCTTTTTTTTTTGGAGTTGATATAAAGTTTACCATTCTTTTAAAATGCCGTAACACATAGAAACAACTCAACTGTTCAATATTAGCTAGAATGTCTAGTCTCTAACTTGGTTCGTTGGTTTTGTAAGCTCATTATATTTCAGTTGTTACATTTTTAAACCTCAAAAATAACTAATTATTCCTGGGAAAAAAGAAGCTCACTAAAATAACTATTCTGACTTGAGGACTCACCAGTAGTACTTTAAAAACCTCACTATATTTCTTCTTATTTCAGATTGTAAGCAGTCTTTTATTCAGAATAAATTATGTACTTTTGAACTCAATTTTTATAACTTTTAAAGTTTTTTTTAAGGCTGCTGTGTACTAACCCTATTGGATTCGCTCACCTCAATATTAACCCATGGAGAAAATGTGTCCAAGGATTACCGACTTGGATTTAAAGATTTTTTTAAATTGTTCTCCGTAATAGGGAAAGAAGTTTTACATCTTGGGACATTTTTTTTTGTTTTTTTTTAAATGCAAATGATATTTTAAATTTTAAATTTGTTTGAGGAAAAATCTGGTATAGTGTATTTTAAACGCTCATAAATTCCATTGGTGTACGAAATTTATAAAATGAATAGCAAGACGCAGAAAAGTTCAGGCTATCTGAAAATACTATTTTTATTTGATTGATCACATTTATGTATCTATAAATAGTAGGCAAATTTCTGCATAGGTTAACATTCAGGAGAGCGAATACAATATTGTCAGTGCGCAGAAGCCTTAGCTCTTAATCAATATACAGCTCCGATTAAAAAAATTAGAATAATGAAAGAAAATAGGGTCAAGGGAATTGCAAATCTAATTTATCAAATAAATAATCAATGTTATCAAATATAAATTATCGTAATATAAATCTGCATATTTTGTAGATTATAAAAATATGAACATATTACAATGAAATAGAAAATATATTTAAAAAAGCAAGTAAAAAAAAATTCAAACTATTAGAATACTTAATAATATGGTTAAAAATTAGAATAATGTAAATATATTGTACACAATTTAAACTTGAAGGGTTTTTACATGCTAATCAGTACTTTGTTGCATCACCCTTAGCTTTAATGACAGCTCTTAAACGGTTTGGCATATTATTAACTAAATGTTCACAATTTCTTTTATCAATATTCGCCCTTATGTTCTTCAAACTAAAAATAAGATCTTTTTTGTCTCTTGGTGCAACTTCTTGAAGTCGTTTTTTCATAATTTCCCACAAATTCTCAATGGGGTTTAGATCAGGTGAATTCGCAGGGCAAGGGAGTACATTTATTTCCTTCTCTTGGAGCCATTTAGTTGTCGATTTGGAAGTGTGGGAAGAAGCCGAATCTTGCTGAAACACGAAATCGTCATCACATAAATCCTCAGATGAAGGAATCATGAAGTGTTCAAGAATTTCTTGATACACTTCTGAATTGACTTTTGTGTAAATAATACACAACCTACCTGGGCCTTCTGCAGTCATGCAGCCTCATACAATTGACAGAGGTCGCAAATTTAACCGAACGTTTTAAACACTCTTTATCAAAAGCTTCTTGTTTAAGTCTCCAAGCACGTATACCTTGATTCCCATGGGACACACAAAACATACTTTCATCGCTGAAGAGTACCTTTTTCCAGTCATCTTGACCCCAAAATAGCCTTTGTTTACACCATTTAACTCTAGCAGCCATTTGCTTAGATGATAAGAGTGGCTTTAGGCATACTCTTATCATCTAAGCAAATCTTAGGCACACGTGATCTAAAACCTAATTTGAGAAGTCGTTGTAATGTTGTAGATTTAGAGGCATTTACACCCACTTCTTTCCATTTTCTTTGCAAATATCTCGCACTTCGAAAACGATGTTTCTTCACAATCTTTTTCAATTACCTTTCATCTCTTGCTGAAGTTACTGGCTTTTGACCACTTTTAAAGTGTTTATTTTGAAAACACTTATTATTACAATATTTTCTCAAAACTCTACTCACACTTGCTTCAGAACATTTGACTTCCTTTGCTCTAAACAGTTGTATTTTTCCTTCTTTGTGCAAGTGCACAATACGAAATTTCACAGCCTCAGATAAGTCGCTCTTTCGTTCCATATTGAGCAAATACTGAACTCGGATCAAATGCCAAACGACTTTTCATTTTCCGCTGAACACATTTTATAGTCCTGCACATATTAGTCCCACAGCTGTTCTCTAAACCAACAGGAAAATAGTTGCATATTCTAATTTTTTGAACCATGTTGTCCAGATATTCTAATTTTTTAAATAATTCTAATATTTTTTTAAAATAGTTAATTATTAGTATAGCAAATAAAAATAAATATTTATGTTATATTTATAAATGTTCTGAAGATATTTAGACATTTTTAATATTTTTTTTCTGAACACAGTATGCAAATTGACACATTAGCAACATTAAACCCATTCTTTTTTACATTATTCTAATTTTTTGAATCGGAACTGTATATAAAACAGTTCCGTAACTGACTGACAGACAAAGCACAGATCAAACCTCTTGACCTACAGGGCTGAAATTTTGCATGGCGATTCTTTATATAGTGTAGGGGTGCACTAAGAAAGATTTTTGAAAAATTCTTCTTAGATTTTTTAAAATTAAATTTTTAAGCTGTTTTAGTAACTTTTTTTAAGTTTGCATTTAAAATAATAATTTGGGGGTTAAAAAATGAACATCACGAGAAAGATCAGAAAAATTCCTTTAAAATGAAATCTTTTTGGAATCTTTACCTCCATTTTCTGATTTTTGGTTAATTTTTAAAGATTAATTTTTAGAATTTAATTTATTAAATGCTGATAAAGTGGTTTCTTTTCTTTTTGTGATATATTAAATTAATTCTGTTATGCGTCACGTGCATAACAATAAATTGATAATTTTTTTTCTTTCTTTCTAAGGCGGCAGACGATTAGACATTATCCAAAAAAAATATTAAAATACAATAAAAGATATGTTCCTCAAACTGTACTATATTAACTGTACTATATTCTTAAATATTTCCTATTACATTTAATTTGAATATTTCTTCTACATTATTTTGTCTGTAAAAATATCTCTTACGATTTTTTTTATAAATATATTTTTTGTTTTTTTTAACATCAATTGTATACATTGATCATCGTATTTATTATATATATATATATATATATATATATATATATATATATATATATATATATATATATATATATATATATATTTATTTATTTTTTTTGGGCATTAATTGCATACATTGACCGTTGTATTTAATTGGAATTACTCCGCAGCGAAGTGCTGGTTTTGAGCTAGTATAAAATACGAAACTTCTCATATGAGGCGAGTATAGCAGCGAGTATTTTTAAAATGTCACTACATAGGAGCGAATGATGGACATTTATTAGTTTGATCCGTCAATAACAGATGGCATTAGAATCCTGTTCATATGAACGGCGACTTCTCCGCATTTCCCATTGCCATCTCAAATGCAATTATATGAAATTGTGTAAATGGAATAAGAGCTTTAAATCATCAATCGCCACATATTTCTTAATTAATTTGTTGAAAGAGATCACTTTAAATTGATCGATATTTGGAAAAAGTGTAATGTTTTTGCTGTCATGTTTTTTACTGGGATCTGACATAAGGAAGAAGAATGAATATTATATATACAGTCAGACCTCTATTTAACGAACTTCTACTTTGCGAACTTTTCCCTGGAACCAAGAACATTTTGGGAATTTCTTCATAAAATAACCTCCAAATAGCGAAGTCCATTCTCTATTGAACGAACTTTTTCTTGTGATCCAATATTTTTTTCCTCCATATTTCTCAAAATATTTCTGAACATTTGAAACTTATTCTTTCTTTTAACACATTTAACACATTAACTATCTTTTAACACATTCCGATGCGAATTACGGTTTGAAGAAAATATGCCTGAAGGGCTTTTTAGTACATACCACAGATGCGAGACGTATTATGAGAGAAAACATTTTTTCAAACAAAAAACTTTGACAAAATTAAGAGACTTTATCAGTAATTAAATTTAAGGACACATGAGGTAATGTATGCTTAAAATTACTTGTTATAATAAACGCGATAATGTCATTAAAATTAACTAATTTTAATATAATTTTTTTAATCGAAAACACAGTGTATTCCCGGACAATGTTTTGTTTTATTCCTGTTTTCCTTGCAGATTTCTGTTTGAGGAGTAAGATATATAAAAGAAATAGACATTAATTTACAAAATAAAGGTGTGATTAATTACTTTTATTAATAACATTGAGTGTTTATGAATTTAAAATCTATTTTGTGTAGTTTAAAGTATTTTAAAAGGTGAATCTCTATTTAACGAATTTTCCATATAAAGAACTTTTTTTCGGGATTTAGCGACTTCGTTAAATAGAGGTCCGACTGTATCTTAATAGAAAAACTTCTGATGAAATCATTAGAAGTACTGTCAAATAAAAAAAATCTTACTTTTTGCAGACTTCTGAGATGAAAAATTAGTTATGTTTTTAACTCTAAAAAACTTACGCTCCATGGGAAATTTGCTCTGACCGGATGAGTCCTGAAGCTGTTTGATTCAATTAGAAAAGTAGAACTCTGATATGCTGTAACTAGCTGAATACCCGTACTTCACTACGGAGTACATTCAAATTAAATACAACATTCAAATTAAATACAACTGTCAATATATGCAATTAATGGCAAAAAAACAATGAAAAATTATAAAAAAATCGTAACGGATATTTTTATGGACAAAATAATGCAGAAAAAAATATTCAAATTAAATACAACGGTCAATGTATGCAATTAATTTGTATGTTTAATGTCCATAAAACATACTAATTTGAATTAAATTCTTAAAAAACTTCCATTTCAATTAGTCTAGTATTTAAATTTTATCTTTTACCGTATTTTAATATAATTTTCTGTCAATTTATTTCGTTGTTATGCTCGTGACGCAAATTTAATTTGAAGTATCACAAAAAGAAAAGAAACCACGTGATCAGCATTTGATAAATTAACAATTGGTATTTGATAAATTAATAATTAATACAACGGTCAATGTATGCAATGTATGTAATTCTAAAAATTAATCTTTAAATTCTAAAAATTATTAAATTCTAAAAATTAATCTTGGTATTTGATAAATTAATAATTAATACAACGGTCAATGTATGCAATGTATGCAATTCTAAAAATTAATCTTTAAAAATTCCCCCAAAATCAGAAAATGGAGGTAAGGATTCAAAAAATATTTCATTTTAAAGGAATTTTTATGATCTTTCTCGTGATATAAATTTTATAACCCTCAAATTATTATTTTAGATGCAAACTTTAAAGAATGTTACAAAAACAGCTTACAAATTTAATTTAAAAAAATCTAAGAAGAATTTTTCAAAAATCTTTCTTAGTGCACCCCTACACTATAAAACAATCGCCATGCAAAATTTCAGCTCTTTAGGTCCAGCGATTTGGTCTGTGCGTTATCTTTCAGTCAGTTACGGAACTGTTTTATATATATAGATTAATTAATTGAATCATTAAGTTTTTAGTAAAATTTACCCCCTTTATTTATATACAACAATAATTAAAAAAATTATTTTGAATTATCGTTCCTTTTAAAGCTAAATGTTACGAAATATTTCACCACTAAACACTCTAAATCAAACAAAAATTACTGTTTTCAGTTTCTTACTTACTTAAAGATGCTTTTAGAGAGTTTGATCAATTTGAATACGCTTAAAGTGGAACTAAGTTATTTTACTGCAATCCATTAGCAAGGCAAACGTTTAGAGAAAATGCAAAATAACCATGTATAAATATTAAATACCTAGAAATTTTCTACTGATACAAATGTAGTAAGAAATGGTAATCTCTAAAAATTTTATTATAAATTATCATTAATATTAAAATTTATTTTTATGAGACATTATATTATAAAATTCATGGATTAGCCCAAAAACTGATTTCCAGTTAAACTCACAGTTATCGACAGTGACACTGAAGTCACTGGAGTACATACAGATCAACCACTTAGAACACACGAATCATGTGATTAGTCGAAACCTGATGTGGTTTTAATAACAAAAACATGATGTATTTAGAGAACTACTTTTTCAGATGCAAACAAAATAATATGAACCAAAATAATAAACTTTATAATATATGTTTTACTGCTTCTAAAGCTCAATTTGATTATTCGAAACGTGTGTTTAGACTAGCTCATATGATTAGCCGAACCTTGATGCGTTTTCGATCAAAAAGACATGAGATATTTAGTACTACTTTTTCAGATGCAAGCAAAATAATACTAACCCCAAAATTAAACTTTATAATATATGTTTTAAACTTTATGATATATGTTTTAAACTTTATAATATATGTTTCACTGCTTCTAAAGATCAATTTTATGAAACACTACATAACGAAATCCTGTGACTGGAATATGGTGTTATTTTTAAAAATAATGTTTCGTAAATGTGCCTTAAATAGTTTTCTGTAAGGTAGTCTATCTTCCTGGGCTCATAATCTGTAAAAATTAATGGTATGTATACTGGGCTTCTTTCAATGCTTGTATGCTAGATGGTTCTATGAGTGATTCCATAAATCCAATATTTCGTATAAGGAATTTTATTTTCAAGTTTTGGCATATTATATATACGGTATATAACATATATTGAGATGAAATTTGTTTCGAGATTTTTACCAGTCTCTAGGATGAGAAAACTTCCTATACTTCCTACTTATTATTAGAATGATTTAATGTACTTATACTTCTCACTAAGAGTTCAAACATATAACTAAACCTAATACAGTTCCTAGAGGCAGTTTTCATGCAAAATCTGATGAAGCTTTGAAATGGTGGTGGTGGGGGAATGAATTTTGTTTAGCATTAATAACAAAATTTCACGTATAATGACTTTCACATTTCAAACAGATAAATCATAATTTATCAGATTTGTAGACATTATTTTTATTTAACGTTCATATTAGATAAAATTTTTTAACTATAGCAAAAACTTAACTACAAGTACGCCAAATACTCGATGGATCCGGTATCCTGGAACTGTGTCCATAAGTTACACACGACGCTGGGCGTTAAATTGAACTCTCTACAAATTTGGACTTGAGATTGGCCTTCTTCTAGCCTTCCCACAATTCGCCACCTCATTCCCTCATATAAATGTTGGTGGTTACTCACACATTAGAACTACACATTAGAATTAAAATATTATTTAAATAGAAAGAACATCTCACTAAATTTTAAAATCAATCATAGATTTCGATCATAGTATCATAGATTTCGATGTGTACAACTTTTGTAGCACGGCAAACGTCTAAATGGTAATCCAGTTCTCTCCAAGTGTTTCGTAGCATATCAGGATTTATTACACGAATTGCTTGAATGATACGCTTCTTCATCTCATCCACAGTTTCAATTTTTTGTTTACACACAACGGATTTAATGAACCCCCAAGCAAAAAAGTCTAATAACGCGTGATAAGCTGCGAAACATTTGGAGAGAAATGGATTACCATTTAAACGATAGTCGTGCTACAAAAGGTGCACACATCTAAATATATGATACTATGATAGAAATTTATGACTGATATTAAAACTTGGTGAGATGTTCTTTCTTTTTAAATAATTCTTTAAAAATTATAATGGGTAGTTCCGTAAAAATAAGTCATGACTTTTGGATACCTTTAGCCCGGACACCCTGTATAACCATAAAACAGGAAAAGTCCATAAAAAATTGCTCACGTTTGGCATTTATTGGTAATTGCTTAAATTTAGTAATTTCTTTTAATTGTAATAAAACCCTTCTCCGTATATAGATGTTATATTTTTCAATGTTTAATATCTCTATTAAAAATAAAGTCTTGAATTTAACAAAAGCTATTCTTGTTATATTAATTTACACGATTATTCAGTGAAATATTGTTCCTTATAGTTATCAGAGTTAGTTAAATCACATACCGCTAATTTCGATTTTTGTTCGAATGTCAAACAAATAAGCCTTAAAAGATAAAACCATTTAGCTTTTTAAAAGCATCTTACTGAAACTGGAGCTTAGAGATGAAAAATTCCAGCCAGTCTATAATCTGATAGTGAATTATAATTTCTCTGAGTACAGCTTGAATAACATGCAAGATCTAAACTCATCTCTCATTGTTTACATCTCGAATTTTAAATATCGGATCTAGAGATATGAGAAATGATCAAATATCGATTTCTCCATTTCCACTGAAAAATAATCTCAGGGGTTTATTTCCTGAATGCCGTAATAATGTACTAGAGCGATGCTCGTCTTCAGATAGTCCTAAATGTAATAAAGTTGCATCGTATTTTTTTCCCATAATAATGTTTCGAAATTTAATTTAAACGTGGAGTTTAATGCAATCATGAATTCCTTTTGACTTATTGTACTGGATCTTTGAAGCTTAAATATATCCATTCCAGTTTTATTACTCAATTTGAAGATTATAAATATGCATACGTAAATGTTTGTTTTGAAATTGTATCCTACAATCCCTTTTTGTTTTGAGATACTTAATATTGAAAGTTCTCATCGTAAAGGAATTTAGAGATGGACCAGAGATTAAGTTTTGGGATGGGACTGTTGTGTGTGTGCGCGCGGAATTTATTTTGGATGAAAATTCGAAGTTAATTTAACAACGCATATCCATGTTATTTTTGTATACGGTTGGTATTTTGAAACTGGAACGCAAAGAAGGTAATTTAATAAGAAGCGAAATTACTTGATGTTTTAGAGACCTGTTTCCATGGATTCGATGCAGAAGGTATTATCCTCCAGTATTTCAGATTATATTTTGAAACTTGTGTTCCAAAAATGTGTTTTTGCATAAATGCATGTCTGAAACATGAAATTTTTTTTCCCGCTGAAAAAGGATTTATATCTAACAAAGAATTTTCAGTTTTTATCTTTCTTTTCTTTGTATGTCTACATAGAAGAAAAAAATGTCTGAGAATTCTAACGAAAGTATCTTGTTCTATTTTACACTTTTTTACGAAAGAAATAGCTAGATATGGTAAATTTATGTGCATTAAATTCAGGCATAACTATTCCTTACACTGATAAACTTAAAGTATGTAAAAGATTTAATGAATATAGGACAAGCATAAATCTCAATGGTAGAAAATGCCTTGTGACTCAGCATTACTGTATATTTTAAATTTGTGTTGCTTAATATGAAGAAATATTAGTTTAAGAAAACTTGCCTAACGTTATTTCGTTGAAAACATAGTGATGACAACAAAATAAAGTTTGGGGTCCTAAGAATTTATTTTTATCTATGTGTATGTTATCAATTATTATCTCTCTTATCAATTATTATATCAAACGTCTCATCAATTATTGCATTTCTACTGTTTCATTGTTTACTTTTGAAATCGTGTTCCAGAGTAAGCCCATGTAATACGTTTCTTTGATTATTTTCAGTAAGCCTTAACGGTATAAAATGATGACCTCTGGGATAAAAATTACATTTTTTTCTAGTATTTACAGTTTCAGTAGAACATTTGGGATTATTTGTTTCTGGTTTCCCTAATAAAGCATAATTTCAGTTGAAGCAATATAATAAGTGAAAATCAATTTTATTTATACCAAAATATAAATTAATTTAATATTAGTATTCACAGAAGGAAGGAATACCATTCTTTTAACATCTAATGTTACTTCAGTGATCAGAAAACCATTGAGCCAAGCTACTATTCATACATTCAAGTCTATTGTTTAGATTTTTGTAAAAGGAGAACTAGAGTAGTGCGATATATTTTGATAATATCCTTTCGTAGTCTCTCAATTTTTCCGTAATGGACTGTCGCTCTTTGGATTGTCAAAAAATTATCTTTTTAAAGGCAAAGTTAACAATGAATAAACAACGAAAATCAGCGCAAGGAAGGTGGAGTAAAATAGTACTTTAAGAAATATTATTTTTCCTTGTAAGTCAATCTGAAGGTTGGGAGAATTCAGAGAAAGAGTTATCAAAGCAATCTCAATGGACAATTGATCTTTGGATTGTCAAAGTATGCTCTTTTTTAAAGGCAAACCTAAAACATGGGTAAACAACGGAAATCAGGGCAAGAAGGATGGAGTAAAATATACTTGTAACTTCCAGAAGTATCTTTTTCCCTTGTAAGCTAATCTGAAGGTTGTGATTATTCATATAAAGAGCTATCAGAGCAATCGCAATGGACAATTGATCTTTGGATTGTCAAAGTATCCCCTTTTTAAAGGCAAACCTTAAAAATGGGTAAACAACAGAAATCACGGCAAGAAGAGTGGAGTGAAATATACTCGTAACTTTTAGAAGTATCTTTTCCCCCTGTAAAACAGAACAAGCAACATCACAACCTTACTAATCTGAAGGTTGTGATAATTCAGAGAAACATCCATCAGAGCAGTCGCAATAGATAGTTTCTATTTGGATTGTACAAGTTTACTCATTTTAAAGGCAAATCTAAAAAATGGATAAGAAATGCAAATCAACGCAAGAAGGTTGGAGTAAAATATTACTTGTAACTTCTAAAAACATATTTTTCTCTTTTAAGCTAATCTGAAGGTTGAGAGAATAAAGATAAACAGCTATCAGAGCAATCTCAATGGGCAGTTGCCATTTGGATTGTCAAAGTTTGCTCACTTTAAAGGCAAACCTGAAAGAATGGATAAATAACGGTGATCAGTGAAAGAAGGGTGGAGTAAAATATTACTTTTAACTTATAGAAATATCTTTTTCCCCTGTAAACTTATCTGAAGGTTGTGAGAATCCAGAGAAAGAGCTATCGGGCTGAATATTAATGAACACATTATGTGTACGATACGACTAACCGTAGACCTGAATGCGTCTCTCGGACTTTATATTTACTTTGAAAATAAAATGTAGAGTAAGATGTAGGGAAAAATAAAATGAAGGGCAAAACGCCGCAGGTGGGACGACTGTGATTCGTACAACTTTATGAAAAATTTTAAGGCCGTTTGGAGAATGGTACGGTATCAAGTAAAAATATTCGAAGTATGGAAATATATATCTAACCTGTGATATAATGGGTTTTTTAGAAGAACAATAGGAATATAAACTATGCTACTGGATTCAGTACTCAAAATTACGGTTTAAACAACCGTATTTTTTTTAATACTGAGCCGTATTGTTCAGCAAAATTTATATTATTACCTGAACTGGAGGAAAAGATGTTTTTCAGTTTCTTCTTGCTCTAATTACAGTATATATGACACGTGTACATTAGAATAAACCATTAAATATTCCTTTTTGAAAGTGTAAACGAATGATGGTTCAAAATATTTAAAAGGACTGAAGGAAAATATTGTGAAAAATGTAGTCTGTGCTCGATAGATCTACGGTAAATATGTCTTCACATAAAGATTTAGGATTCTACTGTCCAAGAAACTATTCCTTGGACAGTAGTATCCTAATCTCCCTATGTCCTTCCTTGTTCAAGGAAGGAGAGGTGCCAGAGCCCCATTAGTCAGCCAATTGTTAAGGGTTCTCCACAGGCCTTCACATTCACCATACCATCTGGCACACCCAAAGTCTCCATGTACTTCGCTCTGTAGATCAATCTCCTACTTCTTGCTGCTTCCACCTGGCACGTGAGCATACGCAAATATGGATTGCATTTACTGAGTTGTCTGGAAATTACTTTCATTTTTTTGTCTAAAATAATAAACAATTTTTTGTACAAAGAAATAACTTTAATCAGCAACAAATTGACCATTTTGCTCAATAACCATTTTCCACCTTCTAGGTAATTCCATGATTCCACTTTCAACGAACTTCTGATCTTTTTCTGCAAGAAAATATTCTGAGTGGGATTTGAATTGTTATCTGAAATGAGGGTTTTAACTGTCAAGGAGTTTTGCAGAGAATGTCAGAATAATGTTGTTTCAGCTGGCTCAACAGGTTTGGGAATGATTTTTCCGTTCAATGTTACTGGAAACAATTCATTTTTCTTAAACAGTTATCAATCGCTTCAAAAAGGGATTATTTTGGTTTCGTTTCAAAAGCAAATCACATATATTAATACGTTGTGTTAAATGCATTTCTTTAAAGCTGCTGAGTACTAACCCTCTTTGATTCGCTCACCTCAGTGTTAACCTATGGAGAAAATTTGTCTACTGTTTACAGCTACACAAATGCTGATAATTCGATAAAAATGGTAAATTCAGATAGCTTGAACTTTTCTGCACCTTGCAACGGGATTCATTTTATAAATTTCGTCCTCTAAAGGAATTTATGAACGTTTAAAACACACTATATCAGATTTTCCCCCGAATAATTTAAATTTTAAAATATTATTTGCATTTTTTTAAACGAAAAATGCCCCAAGGTGTAAAAATTTCTTTCTCTCTTACGGAGTACAATTAAAAAAAATCTCAAAATCCAAGTCGGCAATCCTTGGAAAAATTCTCTCCATAGGTTGACATTGGGGTAAGCGTATCCGATAGGGTTAATACACAGCAGCCTTAAGTTCATGTGGGATTCAAACATCAAATTCTTTTCGGAACGAAGCTTTTTCAAATGACCATCAGTGGTTGTTTTGGATGAATTTTGACTTCCAGAAAGGTCACTTACTGTTATGTGACGGTCAGCTTTAATCAGTGCTTTTAATCAGTTCTTCAAACCGAAAGTAGTTTCCAGACAACCCAATAGTTTTCTTTTTTCCATTGGATTGACATGGTCACGAGAGGTGCAACAACAACTCATTTGGAGGATTGAATGAAGCAAAAATACCTACATGTGTCACTATATCATGAATTTATAGAAGAAAGTTTAAGGTGGCATGTACATTAGAAACAACTACTATATTTAACGACCATGTTCCCTCATCGCTCTATTTTTGGTGCTTAACGATTTCATAAATTACACTCTTAGAAAAAATAACCCGACGCACGAAGAAGGTATTATCCGAATGGGACGAAAATCGGTAGATGTGATGTACATGTACAGAAAAACAAATGATTACAATTTGAGAAAAATTGGATGATTTGTTCAAGAGAAAGAGCTTCACAAAGTGAAAAAGTCAATAACGCGTTGGTCCACCTCTGGCCTTTATGCAAACAGTTATTCGGCTTGGAATTGATTGATAGAGGTGGCGGATATCCTCCTGCGAGAAATCGGGCCGAATTCTGTCCAATTGGCGCGTTAGACCGTCAAAATCAGGTTGGTATCCCACCGCTGTCCAAGACATGTGGATACGTCAATACGTCAATACGTGTGAATACGTCTCCAGACACGTATTCGCTGGGTCATCGGGGCTCAATTCGAGGCGGGACTCAGGACTGAAGACAATTCTACTCCAGTCAGTGACATTCCAGGTCGAATGTGCCCGGCACCACTGCAAACGGGCTTGTTGGTGTACAGAGGTCAATGGTAGTCGGCGGAAGGGGCACCATGAACTCATCCCCCTTTCTCTGAGCCGCCTATGAATGATTCCTGCGGTCACTGGAGCACCAGTTGCACGTATGATCGATGATAATGATGAATCTTGGGCTGTGAGTGCCGCTCTGACGATTGCTCGGTCCTCACATTCTGTCGTTTCTCTAGGCCGACCGCTTCCTTCTTGACGCTGTGTTCGGCCATGGTTCACCCATTCCTGGCAACATCGTCTAATAGTGGCATCGCTCCTATCCAAATATCGAGCGATTCGATGATTAGACCAACCGGGTTCATCTGCGCATATTGTTCGCGCCTCTGTGTGCAAGGCATAGTTACTGTCTACCCGAGTACACGGAATGAAATTCTCAAAGAATTTATGACCTGGAATCGAAATTTCTCCTCTTTAATATCCTGCCAGTTTTGCAGTTAAGATGCGCTGCAGCGTCATATCTTCATTCATTGGCCACAAAACTTTAAAATTTTCCATTTTCCGTCGAAAATTGTATGTATATCAATTTGTGTACAATTTGCATTACCCCTTCTTGGTGCGTCGTTTTTTTTTGTCTAAGAGTGCATAAATAAATCGTTCACTCGTAAATATTATATATTAAAATGAATTTAGAAAATATTCACAATTTTTCCAGAAAAATATTCACAATTCATGATTTCAGATTTTTTTTCCTTTTTTTTAATTTTGAAACCTTTTTTTAATCTTCAGTGGTCTCAATTTCATTTTGAAAATAAATTATCAAAATTTTTGAAGAAACGGAACTGATATCTTAGTACTGATTCTCCGAGGACTATCTAATTGTGGCAGACTGTAAGTTTAGCTTTGGGTCTAGACTTGTATGTCTAGAACTCACAAATGAGCCGAAGACCAGAATTTACCATTTGGCGTAGATATCAACTTTCTCTTCACCATCGCGTAATGAGGAAGTAATGAGGAATAATCTACGCCATTCCTCATTACTTCCTCATTACTGCAGTTTCTATAATAAATAATCATAGAAACTGCAGAAGAATTTACTAAGAAGTTGTGCTTTTAGTAACCTCGTTATAACGGTTGCGTATCCAGTTAATATATTTTTTTTGAGATCCTTGCACTTGATCTGATAATTCAACGAATATAGGAATGCTAAGGTTTTGAGAGAAATTCAGTCCTAGCTGAAATGTTGCTACAGAGTACCTTCCCCGTCTGTGCAAGATATTGTTGTGATGTTTGTATCTTTAAAATTATAGAACTTTAATATATTAATAAGATATATAACAAATTTATTTCTTTAGTGACATTCCATCACAAAGCTAAATGGATGCGGTCGAACCAAGGGTGTTATATTTAATTCCTGGTGCTAATTTAAGTTAGACGTGTTAGAAAACTCACCACTATCTTTGAAGAGCTATAACGCTTTCTTATTTGTGCTATTGAATAAGTGCTATTTTTGCTCAAATCTTTTATGGTTTATTAGATCGTGCTTTTAAGTAGAACCAGTTGAGTATCGCTGAAAACAAAACGTTAATTAGCTTTTTTCTGCTTTTTTTGGTAAATAATTTTAAAAAATCCTACTAAAATTCTTGTCTGATGTGCAGATAAAGGATCTATGAGACATTTAAAGTTATTTGTTTGTTAAGAGTTCTTTTCCAACAATTTCTGCAACGATATCTCGTTTTACAAATTGATAATGAAAGTTAATATATTTTTGAAGCATATGTTCAAGTACATTTTTTTTTAAATACTAGAAACATATTAATAATGCCCTACTCGACTCATTAATAAAGGAGTTTGCCTCCGGGCGTGCAGCCATCTTGCCTTAAGAAAGGTAAATATTTGACTTAGGGCAAATACGAAGATTCTTTCCTTGGGCCGATCACATTGAAAGGATATCAGAGTTTTGTTGTTTTCGGAGCGAAGGCTAAATTTACTTAACCCCTCATGATAAATTTGCAAGCCACGTTTTATCAACACTAATAAATTTGGTTGCAAGGAGAATTATGGAGTAAAAATAGTTGCATCATGAAATACATGTTTTTTTATTATTAGCGTATATAAAGTCATGTATAAAACGCAATATTTCTAACATCCTTTTGAAAAATAGCTAAAATCTCCTAAAAAATTTAATCAAATTTATACTAGGTGAATTAACAGCTATAGAGAAGAGGCTGCGAAAAAGAGGAATTGTGGTACAATGGCTAATGAAAATTGCCCCGCAAAAAGCGGCATTGTAAGAAACTTAAATAGGTTTTTATAGGTTCAATTATTTATTAAAAAAGACAAAAATAACTAGATTTTCATTTTCTGAAGTGGAGTATAATATATTAAGAAATCAATATCTTTGAAAAATATCTTAAAGCAATGAAAACACCGTTGAGCGATTGTACCCGTCATGCCATCAATTCGAGTTGATTTTGCAAGTTGCCTTGTGGAAGAGTTCGCTGTGTTTGGCCTTATATCACCTATAGGCATTTGTGACACTTGTTGGCAACCTATGTCAACTCTATTATTGGATGATCATATCTCGGGTATATATTAAAAGACTGTAATCTTCTTAATACAATAATCATCGGCAAAGGGAAGAGTGTATGGCATCTTGAATGATCTCGAAAACGCGTGTCACATTTGAGTTTGTATTAGCCTGTTGATACTCTGAGATAGGTTCTTTTCTAGTAAAACCTCATGGCCTAAATCTTTGCTGTGTATTACCAACTGTTAAAAACATATGCTGGACGAACAAGGCGGAAATTTGAGTTAATCCAACAGCAACCCACGTCATTAATCTAACAGTTAGGGCCGTATGATGTTGTGTTTTACAAAGCGCTCCAGATTACTTTGACCCTTTCGAATGCAGTTCTTTGTCATCATGCAGTTAGAAACTGAACCTATCTTCTTCAAAGGAATTGGAACGATAGAATCCCGAAACCTCACTTAGTGTCACTGCAGTTCTGTGATGTTCTGAGGTCACAGACATTCTATGAAGAGAACAGAAAGAGGTTAATTCCTTTCGCTACAGATGCCATCGAGCGGTGCTATCTTTCTTTGCCTGTAGTTGGCTAATCAATTCATTCCGTCTATCATTAAACCTTCTTCTATAATTTTTCTATTCATTAGTTACAGCAATTTCACGTAATGAGTATCAATCTTTTCTCTTCGCGGCAATCCGAATTCGTACTGTCTATATGCGTATAATTGACTCTTATCATTTCTGGATATAGGCACGTTAAATCAGTAGACCTGAAAATCCGTAGAAGGAAAGGTCCTTCTGGAAACTTTCAGCCAGGGGGCAAACCTACGTGGTACTGAAGCTACCTGTCTCTCCAGGTCATTAAACTTATCAGCAGTCAAAATTCAGGGAGTATGTAGAATTGTCTTTGACACCCTATACCAAATATGTTTTAACTCGGGGAGTTATCTCCGAATTTCTGCAGAGTGTTTTAAAAAGAAAATTTCACGATATCATGAATTATCGGTGAGTAGTTCGCAGTATTATAACCAGAGTAAGTACGCAGTATTATAACCAGAGGTAAGAGCAATCAGTTAAGACGACAAAACAATTAGGGGTATATGAACGAATTTTTTTAGTAGATTAGATTGAAGAGAATACGTCTGTACAGCGTACTTCTTCAGCAAATGTTTTCGTGTAATTGCAGTTGTCCCATGGCTTTCGGTTGAGATCAATAAACCCATCGATAGTCAAAAACCTATGGAGTCTGCAAAATTATCTGTAACACCCATCTTCACATAAGCATAAACTGGAGAAGATACTTCACTGTGCTTGTAGAATATACCCAAAAAGATGTATTCGACGATGCCATGTATTACAAGATAATCGCATGTATCGCTCTACTTGGTAAATCGATTTAATGTATAAAGTATTCTCGAATAAACTCCAGCACTTTTATGTAAATTTAATGATTTTTTTTCAAAATATCATTGACGTTAGTTTCACTACAATTGGCTTGATATTTTTGGCAACTGTTTGAAATATGAATGAGAGCATAGTTGAATGTAACAATGATATACTTAAACTTCTTAGGAAAGGAACATATTAAAAATAGTGGTATCAGTTTATAACGGTAAAAAATATTACAGGACCCTGAGTGAATGCTTATCTGAATTTTTAATAACGTATTGCATATTTACAAGGAAGTATCATTTCCCGAGATTTTCAAAAATTTCTCCTTTCCTATTCCCTAAATGATCTTAGTTTTTTAAAGAGAATCTAACATATTAATAACGCACGTCTTGGCTTATTAATAAAGTAATTTCGCCTCTGGCCATTGCAACAGAAGAAAAGTAAATATTGAAATTTTTCCAAGGATGTGAAGATTCATCTCACTGCTCCGATCATTTTGAAAAGACGCCAATTATGTTGTCTCTTGTTAGACCATAAATTTACTGAATATCCTTCGCGATATCACTGCACGATGTTTTATCGCTTGAAAGTAGTTAGGAAAAGACTGATGACATTGGAAAGGAAATTGACAATTCATTCTTTCATTTGTTTTATGAAGTTCCCCAGAAATATCCTTAACCTTAAAAAATGATTATTTGGTTAAGATGTCCGTTGTTTAGTAATTTATACACAAGGGTAATAATTCTTTAATACAATCATTTGAAATAGTCATTTGAAACTGTTTGTAGTAGTTCTGAAATGAGAAGGTAAAAATTCAAGGAAATTATTGAAGAAAACGATCTTGAAAATCAGAAAACTATGACTAGAAAGACTGAAGCACTCTTTGAAAACCATTGGTATACTGGATTAGATCACGCTGGTAGAAGATGAATTAATTTATAACACGAAGAATTACATTTTCATAAAATGAAAACAAAGTATGTTTTTTTTTTCCTTTGAGCTTTATTGAAATATGAAATATAAATTACTGATTGCAGAATCATCGAACTAATCGATGAAAAAATCGATGAAATCGATGAAAATCGATGTATTGAGGAAAAATTAATTATCTGTATGAAACAGATTATAGTCACAAATGGCGCAAGATTCACGCTGATAAAGACTTTTCCATTATGATAAAATGGAAATCAATAACACTTTTAAAAATAACATACAGTTTTAATTACATAAAAGGGGGGTGGAGGAGGAGTTAGAAATCAGTACCTGCTATATTGGGAAATGTAATTTTTTTAAAATTTTAACTAGGGGCTTCGCCCCTAGGCTTCCTACTCACGCTCCTCTGTTATGGCTAATAGCAAGATACATAAGGGTGATTCTCGGGCAATGTAACAGCTTCCATCCATTTACTGTTGTCACCCTTAATGCAAAGGATGTTTCATCACTGTTGAATTATCAGCTTTAAAATTCAATAAAAAAATCGAAAATTTAAGATATAGACTTGAAATGAGGTTTATATGAATAAGAAAGCTTTCACCTTCCAGATGATGCAAATATTTTCTTTGTAAGATAAAAACTCAAGGAGCATCGATATTACATCCACATAGGGGAAGACATTTCTTGAAAAACTGTGTTCATTTTTTGATGAAAATCTTAGACTGTTTTAAAATATTTTAAACAAATGAGGTCTAGTTTGAAAGAGAAATGTCTGTAGTCTTAGATTTTGTAAAAAGATCAAAATTCTACTATCATTTTTTGGCGAGTTAATATGAGTCATAATATGAAGATGAAAAAGTGAATATTTTCCCCCAAAACATAAAATTAAAAAAAAACTTAAAGTCCAATGAAGATGAGACATGTCTTACTTTGGTCCCCTATTTTTCTGCATCCATTGGTATCGCTCTCGACTCCATACCCCCAGCGGTTTCGGAGGAGGTAGCGTGACAAGCTTTTGACAGCGGCAGCGGGAGTTACTTTTTTTTAGAATAGAGAGAAACTAATGCGGAGTCACTTGTCGTTAAGACATTCGCCTATAATACACCGCAGTTTTACTGGCCATTTTATTATGGAGGCATCATATAGGCTGACCAGCATTACCCCCTATGAAGGGACTACGCAAATGGAGGCATTTTAGTGGCGCGACGTCGGGATTCGATCCGAGCACCCTCAGCACCGAAAGCCAGCTCGCTGTACCACAATGCCGCTACAGGCCCGAAATACAATATTCACTTAATTGAAACTGAAAGCTAGACTTAGGTTGGAGAACTCAGTATCACTCATCTAGAAACAGGCTAATTTGCTATTCGCTGTAAGTTGGCCTCCCCGCTTCTAAATAACTCATGAGAAATGCTAGTAACCTTTGCAGTTTACCATTGGTAGGACTGAGTTGTCGGACCAACATCAAGGTTGAGAAAACGCTGTTTTTCATACCATATTACACGCTTCTCTCTAGAGCGTTTATTCGCACTTCTGGATTCTACCGTATCAATATATCGATTACGATGAACGATTAAACCTCATTATCGTTCTTGGACGTTTCAGAAAATGATTTCGAGGATATGGGAACAAAAATAAAGCTTTTAATGTAAGTAACCGATCTACAGTCAGCATACAGTGGTAACAAAATGTCTTTAAAGTTTACATCAATGGACAACGATGCAAAATTTACTCATATCGTTTTCGGCATATGCCTGTGCGATACGTTGCCAATGCCGACGATTCAGGTTCATGATCACCTTCAGTATGGCACATGAGCTGAACTAGCAATGAGCCTGTACATGAGGGGTGTCAAACTTGCGGCCGCTACGAGCATTTTTGAGGCCCAGACAATATATTGGAATATATATAATATCCCAATATATTGGCCCTCCAATATATTGTCCAATATATTGGAGAAGAGATGTCAAGTGTCAGGACGTAAACATTAAATTTTCCTGTTCTTTCATATATGTTTATAATAATGTATTATTTAAAATAAACCTACATTTCTATTAATATTGATTTTTTTGCGGCCCACCTATAGTTAAACCTTGTTTGTTTGACCCAAGTTAGCCTTTGAGTTTGACACCCCTGCTGTACATGATCAGCTGTCACTGTATGCTCATGACCAGCTTAGTTTCAAAATAGCAAATCCGACAACCTTATAGGAGCGTGATAATGCAGAACATTTTTAGTCTAAAGAAATTCAACAGGGAATATTGCGTTTAAGAAACTGGTTATTGGGAAAGAGCGGTGCAAACGTGCTTGTATTCGCAAATTATCAATTTTTTTTAAAGGGGAGCAATCCTGGATTGCGAGTTTTTTTTCATGTAAAAAAAAAAAAAATCCCCTAGTTTCGGCAAAAATCGCGAAGATCACGGTCTACTCTAAAATTAGAAATAAAATAATAACGCACCTTCTGATTCATTAATAAATGAAGTTCGCCCCTGGACATGCAGTCTTCGCTACTCAAGTTAAGTAAATATTTAACTTTTGGCGGATACGGAGACTCACTTCGCTGCGCCGATCATTTTGAAAGAATATCGCGCTCTTTGTTGTTTTTTTGGCCGGGGGCGAAACTTCCTTAACACCTTTTGCGATATCTGCATGTGATTTCATCAGTATGCGGAGAGAGAGAGAGAGAGAGAGAGAGAGAGAGAGAGAGAGAGAGAGCGAAAAAAAGGAAGTGATTATGAAAAGGATGATGATGTTAAAAAAATAGTTTAGATTTAGGTAAATATGTACATAATTTAGCAACATATACACGATTTTTATCCTCGGCGCTAAAATGAATAATTTTGTTTTAAAAGTTTTAGACTACTCTCACAACTGATGGAAATTTCGGATAGCAGAAACATGTTATTCAAGAGAGTTCTCTGAAAGGAGAATACATCGGTATGAAATTAATGTTTGATTTGAGTACAATATTTAAGGATGATGGATGTATATTTTAGAAAGTGGTAGATATTGGTTTAATATCTCTTTAAAGTTAAAGGTAACATAAGAAGTATTAATGTGTGGTGTTTATTTATATTTGAATAGGACATAATGTAACGGCTTTCGTGGAATTCTCTGAAACAAAGTCGGGAAATTGACTGGTGTGCTTCTTCAACACCTTGAAGCGTTATCCATAATACTTAGCCATACATGTCAGTGTACCAAAATATTGGCAGATATAGGTTTAACATCCCTTTGAAGTTAATGGTAATATTGCAAGTATTAATATCTAACATTTATTTGGACTTGAATAGCACGCAACGTAACGCCCTTTAAGGACTTTGCTGCAACAAAGTTGGGAAATTGACTGGTGTGCTTCATAACCGCCTTGAAGCGTTGTGCATTATAATTGGCCATATTTGCAAGTATATCATCATACTGGGGAATATTGGTTTAATATCTCTTTGAAGTTAAAGGCAACGTTAGAAGTATTAATATCTTGCATTTTTCGTATTTGAATAGGATGTAACGGAAGAACCTTCAAGGATTTCGTTGAAACATGGTAGTGAAATTGACTGGCGTGTTTCACACCGCCTTGAAGCGTTATCCATAATACTTAGCTATACTTGCCAGTATACTAAAATATTGGTAGATATAGGTTTAATGTCTCTTTGAAGTTAATGGCAATGCTAGAAGTATTAATATCTAGCATTTATTTGTATTTGAATAGGACACAACATAACGCCCCTTAAAGACATCGCTGTAACAAAGTTGTGAAATTGACTGGTGTGCTTCATCACCGCCTTGAAGCGTTCTGCATTATACTTGGATATACTTGCCAATATATCACCATACTGGAAAATATTGGTTTAATAACTCTTTGGAGTTAAAAGCAACGTTAGAATATTAATATCTTGCATTTATTTGTATTTGGAAAGGACGTAACGCAAGAACCTTTAAAGATTTCGCTGAAACAGAGTTGGGAAATTGACTGATGTGCTTCACACCGCCTTGAAGCGTTATCCATAATACTGAGCTATACTTGCCAGTATACCAAAATACTGGCAGATATAAGTTTAACATCTCTTTGAAGTTAAAGGGAACGTTGAAAGCATTAATGTCTAACATTTATTTGTATTTGAATAAGAAACAGCATAACTTCCTTTAAAGGACTTCGCTGAAATAAAGTTGTGAAATTAACTGTTGCCCTCTTGAAGCATTATCCATAATACTTAGGAACGTGAGAAAAATCTTTTTTAATTAATGAATTTTATTTTGGAAAGGCTACCCTACTTATAACTGGTGGGAAAAAGAACTGTAATGGCTTTGTAGTTGGCCCGTAATAGATATATTTCCCCCGAAAAGATGTTTTGAATTAGGGCTGACCCTCTACAGATACGAATTCAAAGTTTGAATCAGATTTGATTTGATTTCCTTTTGTCCTAATACTGGGCATCCTCGGGGAAACGGGAAAGCAAACAACACTCATACGAAGCACAGGGATGAGAAAATCAAGTATGTTTGGTGAATAAATAGAGTACTTGAAGAAGTATTGGTTTGAAAATACGTGAAGAATGGATATGAAACATGGAAATGCTAAATGGATGAAATCGATTAGTTTTTTACGCCCAGATTCGGGAATATTTCCTGTACTACACACTTTCTCTCTTACACACACGGATTCTGGGATTGGGGAACAAGGATTAAAAGCGTAATTGTCTAATTTAAAAAGAAAATCTGAATAGTAATTTTATGCATAACCGTTTCCCTACCAGAACATTAAATAACATTTTTCTTTTAAGTATTCTTTGCTTTCGCTAAAAGTTTTAGCCCTGTTACGCTCGTTTACCTAATAATGTTGTTAGGGATGATACTTTCTAAAAAACGTAAGGAGAAGGAAAATTTGTCGCCAAAATCAAAATTAAAAGCTATTGCGTTTTACTGCTGGTACATTTTTAAAGTAAAACGTGAACTACATAGATTAATATGCTAGAGAATTGAAGCAGTGAGTATATGTTTTTATTATTTGTATTTCTTTAATAAAACTATTTTGTGTTCTTGGCATTAATTAACAGTAACAAATTTTTCTACAGTAAACTGAAATTTCAGCTCATAAGGGAATGTAGCACTGTCGGATTACCTAATTAGCCATAATTTTTGGATATCAAACTGAAATTGAGTAAAAAAAATTAAAGAAAATAAGGGGACAAAATTTGATATTTACTTGCCTTTAAAGTAACACAAACTTATTTACACTGTATAATTATGTGCATTGTTATTTGTTGAGCACGTTAAAAATCCTTATTTACATTTATTAAACAAATTTTGTATGGAGAGCAGCATTTTCCTTATAAATTCTTTTAGCCCGTTTCATTTAGGGTACAGGTATAGAAACAGATGTCAGTGTTTAAACTATTAAACTGAAATTACAAACTTTTTCACTTATCCTTTCCGTTTATGTTATACAATAAATGGTAGAAGAGCTTTACGTAAAATTCTTCACGAAACCTCCCTACTACAAAGTTCCTAAATATTTATAAAAGTGAATATTGGCTATTTCCTTTTATTGATTGCTAAAGTCTTGAAGCCTTTTGCACAAACTGTAGGGGTTATTCAAATAACAGTCCGTCATAACGCTTCTGAAAATCCCGTTGTTGTTATTCCAAACCAGGTCCATAGAGGCTTCGGGCTGAAATATGCTGTTCCGGTTTATATAGCACAACAAGGGTAGGAGTCCGTCTTAGCTAGATGTCATCTCAATTTTGGCCGAGCATCCCCTGGAGCGACATCTGGGGGATCGTACCCTCTCCCACCCTCTGCGACCTGATAGAGGGACTTTCCAGTCTACAGATTTAACGTGCCCATATCCGGCCTAGACTCGGAGGTATTTAATGGCACGTGACGGGATTCGAACCGAGCATCCTCAGCACCTAAAGCCATCGCGCTACCACATGGCTACCTTTTGCCTTGAAAATCCCGTAAAAAGTACATTTACTATCTATTGTTAGCGGTTCTATACTACTTGGACAAAATATGTAACGATAGTAAATAGTTCACGAAGAATCCCAAGTGCTGTCGAACGAATTCGAAAGCTGGTCGTAAGTCATTCGAGATTATCGGGCATGCCGAACGTTAGGATACTGTACTTATGCAAACTTACTGAACCATTCAAATATACCTCAATAAAATAAAAAAATTCAAATAGTTCATGTTTTTCTACATAAAAAAACGGTATTCTCTAACCTTGGGGTATTCATTCGTTTTGTATATCACCCGTGCTAACCCTCAGAAAAAGAATAGAAATTAAGGTCAAATAGCCCATTAAAACGGGGAAACCTTAAACAAAGATATGAAGCATTCTTTTGAAAGAGGAAAAAATGAATCTGTGCATTCTTTATAATTATTTTAATTAAAAAAATTTGAATCTCAATATGTAGTTTATAAAACATTTCGGGTCATTTTTGGTGCATTTGTACTTATTCATTTCCACCTGTGCATTAAGTGACTTTGATAGTCGGGAGCTCATTTGTATGTCCATATATATATATATATATATATATATATATATATATATATATATATATATATATATATATATATGTATATATATATTATATATATATATATTATATATATATATATATATATATATATATATATATATGTATATATATATATATATATATGCATATATATATATATATGTATATATATATATATATATATATGCATATTATAGAGAATCTATGCTCACTTCTACCCAGACTTGGGTGTATATAATTTGAAGTGGCTCTCTATTTGAATTATATACAAACACAGTTTATACATGAAATAATGTTTATTGAATTCGCTGCACATATAATTGGCTTTTACAGCAATAAGCATGCGTACTACTTGTACGGAATGTAAATACAGCTTTCAAGAACAATATATTTTTATACTCACGAACAGTAAGTCAAACCAGCAGTACTGCCACGTAAACTTCTGGCCCGCTAAGGACTAGAGCAGGATAACACCTTTTCAACCTTAACAACAACTCCCTTTCTCATTAATGACGCTGCGTGGTATTTATACTAAGCGCGTATGCCAAAATTAGCATATCTGAAGCAGCTTCTTTAATTCACTCAAAAGTTCGATTCTTGTGAATCGAATCTTGTGTATACCTTACAATATATATATATATATATATATGTATATATATGTATATATATATATGCATATATATATATATCTATATGTATATATATATATATATATATGTATATATATATATATGTATATATATATATATATATGTATATATATATATATTTATATACAGTGGTACCTCCCTTAACGGACACTCCCGAATAACGGACACCTCTATTTAACGGACATTTTTACGAGTCCCAGTCCT
>OU015495.1:88030913-88108413 GCA_907164885.2 Dolomedes plantarius
AGTGTGGCGCCTAGCTGTCGCTGGGCATCTTTGTTCTAGTGTGAAAGTTAAACTGCGCACACTTATTAGTTGGGTATGGCATAGAAAGGACGCAAATCACTCTGTCCTGTTCTCTATAAAATGTACTTTCCTATTTATACATCTTATCTATGTTAAACATCTAAATATCAGTAATGTGCTACATACCTGTCATACCGACTACGACTTAAGATGCCATCGCCAGCCGTAAATGCCCATTCTTTTATTCCCGACTATCGTTATAGTGTCTGCCAGAGGAATCCCCCCATATATATATATATACATACATATATATATATATATATATATATATATATATATATATATATATATATATATATATATATATATAATATATATATATATATCTATATATATATATATATATATATATTATATATATCTATATATATATATTATATATATATATATATATATATATATATATATATATATATATATATATATATATATATATATGTGTGTGTGTGTGTGTGTGAAACAAAAGATCTATTTTTATACTTTATGCATCGATATTATCAATTTGTGTATTAATTTTTTATAATTTTTCGTTTGTAGTTAAAAGCCTAACATTACATGTTGTTACTCATAAAATATAAAATATCATTTTAATCCCCTGAAACAAAATAAATTCTCTGCTTTTATTAAGTGATTTTTTTTTGTTTGAAAAGTTTCATAACTTTATGTCGAAAAATCAGTTTATTTATAAGTGTTGACATAAGAACTATCAAAGTTGATAGTCACGCCATTTTAGAGGCATGCAAACACATAGATGCCGGACTATTCCATCAAAACTCTTCATGGAGCACATTCCGGTATATCCCCGTGCTTGTGCTATGCTGCTAATCAAACACTCTAAATGTAAGAGCATTTGACGGTGAGATGTATATGGAAGAACGCATAATAGAAACGAAATCATGTTTGTATCAATTTTGATTTCATTTCCTTTTGTCCTAAGACCGGTTATACTCCAGGGAAATGAGAAAGCAAACACCATTTATAGATAGTATGGAGTTGAGGAAATCAGAAATAAAACAAACAAGTCGAAGGAAATTATTGTAAAGTATTAGTTTGAGAGGATTTCTTATATAAAATAGACAAATACTCGTCCGTTGAGTTTTTTTAGTATTATAGGATTATCTCAGCTACACGTTTGCTCTCTATACTGTTGTATTCATTACTTTTATATCAGACATTAGAAGTAAAGTGCAATGTTAAAAATGCCTACATAAAATAAATGCCGGTACAAAATCGTAACTTGTTAAGTTTCCACAAAATAAGGTTTGTGGAACGTTTGAGAAATCTTACAGTGTCAGCAGTAGCTAAATATATCTGTAAACATACGTTTCTACAAGTTTTAAAATTTACTTCATGTCTCAAGCGAGTGGCTTCATAAAAATCATAAAGAAGAAGTCTAAACGCTGCCAAGGAGGAATAGAAGATTGTTCGAAAAATAGCACTAGTTCAAACATCTTATCCTCACAGGTCGGTTCTCAATGCAGCTTTCCTCATTTACAGCGAAGTTGAAATTCAAAAAATCTTTAAACAAAACACACTACCAGATACTTTCACGGAATTATCTCCAGTAGTTAACTCCACAACGATCTTTCAAATAGCACTCATCCTATAAACTACTGAGTATGACGTTATTCTGTGACAGATTAGAGCAGGGGTCGGCAAACTTGTTTTAGAAAGGACCAAATTGTAAAAATTTTAGGCTCGGGAGGCTAAGTAGCAAACATGAAGATATGAATGGGTAATTTTCTCATAGAGCAAAAAAAAATAATTTTTTTATTATGAAGTGATACTTTTACATAATATTTATACAAATTTTACTAACACTTATAAAAAAAAAGAATAAAAGATTTACATCTAAATATCAAAAACGTTTTTATTAAATAGATTAAACTTTCTAATGCCAGGAATGTAATTGTTTTTTCTGAGATAAAACACTCTGAGACCCCCCCCCAAAAAAAAATGACGCACCAAGAAGGGGTAACTCAAATTGAATACAAATTGGTCTTGTGACATTGTCTCCATTACTGCACGATTTTAGTATTTTTCTTAGTATGTGATGCTCGTTCCTACCCCCCAACATGTCATCTATCTGTGAACCTGTTGATCTGGGCGCTCTCATAAACTCTAGGATAAGAGGCCATAAAGTTCTTGTAATGTGCGGTTTCGACGTTATAGAACGTATAAATCCCAGAGTAGTTCGAGGGCTTTTGAAATTTTTGACACTATAGTGACATTGCGAATCCTATAAACTTCGAACAATTACCAGCACTTCAAACGCCAAAGAAATCCCCTTGAATTCGCCGACAGTATAAAAGAAGACCCCAATAGTCCAAAAGAGAAGATCTGTTTTTGAGTGCCAGAGAGACGGAGCTCCCCTGGTCAGACAGGCCTGATAGGCCAGCACTGTCGTTGAACCCGAAGCCATCCTGACTATCTAACTGCATATATTCTAACTCGCTGTACATACTTCCTTTTCATGTTGTAGTTGTAGTATATTTAACGTATCGTAGTAAAGTAATTGAAGCGAAAGGCTTGTCGTATTATTGACTACCGTACAATAGGCATACAGGTTTCGACAGAAAATTTAAGTTTCGTAGCCAATGAATGAACATGTGACGCTGCAGCGCATCTTTACTGTGCTACTGGCAGGATATTAATGAAGAGAAATTTCGATTCCGGGTCATAAATTCTTTGCAAATTTCCCTCCGTGTGCTCAGGTAGACAGTAACTATTCCTCGCTTAGACTTGCGCGAACAATATGACCAGATGCCAGCATGTTAGAGAGGACGTGTAGTTGGGCTCAAAGAAGCCGGTTGGTCTAATTGGCGAATCACTCGACATTTGGATAGGAGAGATGCCACTATTAGACGATGTTGGCAGGAATGGGTGAACCATGACCTCTATACATCGACAAGCCCGTTTGCAGTGGTGTCGCGCCCATTCGACCTGGAATATCACTGGCTGGAGTAGAATTGTCTTCAGTGAGGAGTCCCGCTTCGAAATGGGTCCCTATGACCAGCGAATACGTTTCTGGAGACGCTTCGGACAGCGGTGGGATAGCAACCTGACTGTCTTACGCCACACAGGCCGACAACCAGGAGTGATGGTCTGGGGTACCATTTCATTTCATTGCAGGACCCGTTTGGTTGTCATCCGCGGCATCCTTACAGCACAGCGGTACGTCGACGATATTCCACGTCCCGTAGTGTTGTCCTTCATATCACGCCATTCTGGGCTTACATTTCAGCAAGATAATGCCCGCCCGCACACGGCGAGTTTCTACTGCTTGTATTCGAGCTTGCCTAACTTTACCTTGGCCAGCAAATTTACCAGATCTCTCCCCTTCTGAGCACCTTTGGAGCATTATGGGCAGGGCACTCCAACCGGCTCGGGATTTTGACGATCTAATGCTCCAATTGAACAGAATTTGGCACGATATCCCGCAGGAGGACATCCGCCACCTTCATCAATCAATGCCAAACCGAATAATTGCTTGCATAAGAGCGAGAGGTGGACCAACGCGTTATTGACTTTTTCACTTTGTAAAGCTCTTTCTCTTAAATACACTGCTGGCCACCCAAATTGCAACACCAAGAAAGACAAGAGATATCACAACAAAATTTATTTTGTAGATAACATGTTGACCAAGTATCAAATGGTTAAATTTATAGACTTCTGTGAAGTGTGGTTCCTGCCAAAATCAGTAGCCAGAGTAGCCGCCATTGTTGGAGATCACCGCTGCCACACGCCTCGGCATTGATTCAAAGAGACTTTGGATGAGTTCTTGGGGTACAGCAGACCAAGCAGCTTCCACACGTTGCCAAAGTTGATCTGCTGTGGCAGCTGGGGATGGAATCTGGGTCAATCGTAGAACAACCATGGACCACATGTTTTCTATTGGCGAAAGATCCGGAGAGCGAGGCGGCCAGGGAAGCAATTCAATCTGGCGATTGACGAAGAACCGTTGGACAATGCGTGCCACGTGTGGTCGCGCATTATCCTGTTGAAATATGGCTGTGGGCAAGCCCTGAAGGTAAGGAAGGACAACTGACTCCAACACCTCGGAGATGTAGCGCTGGCTGTTTAAAGTACCGGCAATGCGTACTAGAGGTGCGCGAGAGTGATATCCAATACCGCCCCATACCATAATACCCTTTGCAGGACCAGTGTGGCGGTGCATAACGCAGCTGTTCAGCATCCTCTCTTCACGGTGTCTCCAAACTCGAATGCGACCATCGTGGTGTTGCAGACAGAAGTGTGACTCGTCTGTAAAGACAATTTCATTCCATTCTGCCGTCCACATCCTTCTGTCATCACACCATTGGCGGCGGAGACGTCTGTGGTTCTGCGTCAAGGGTAGACAAAGCAATGGACGTCTTGCGGACAGACCACTCTGCTGTAAACGGCGTCGAATGGTACGCGCAGACACTGGATGATGCGTTACAGACTGCATGTGCTGTGCTATGGTTCGTGATGTGACTGAGCGATCCGTCACTGCCATGCGCACAATTTGCCTGTCATCACGTGAAGTGGTGCGCTGTGGTGGATGCGATCGAACACGCCTGTCCGTTGTACCCTCCTGCATCCAACGATCACATATCCACATTACAGTTGTTTGGTTTCGTCCAACACGACTACCGATTTCCCTGAAAGATAATCCACAATCTCGGTAGGCCACTATCCTTTCTCTGTCGAACTCGGATACTTGATCAAAAGATGATCGCTGTTTTCGACGAGGCATAATTGATCGTTTTTTTGAAAAAACCACAAGAAAAACACAATTGCCGAACTTGAAATCGTCGAAATCTCCAAGCCTTAAATAGCTCTATGAAGTGGCGCCACAGGCGCGCGTGATGTGCGTCTGCGCTGAAATTCTAATCCTTTGCATATCTCACCTCCGCTAATGCATGTTGTAAATTTCATGTTATTTGCATGTTTCCTTCAGGGTGTTGCAATTACAGTGGCCAGCAGTGTAAATCATCCGATTTTTTCTCAAATTATAATAATTTGTTTTTCTGTATGTGTACATCAAATCTACCGATTTTCGTCTCATTCGGATAACACCATCGTAGTGCATTGTTTTTTTTGGGTCTAAGAGTATATTTTATCATACTGAAGTTCAAAATTAGTACTTCCTACCATTAATGTTGTTTGCAAATGGTCATCTGTTAATAATGATATGAATTGCGATTTTACATACTTCATACATACGCATCAATGCGCTAATCATTAGAACATTGATGCTCAAACTGTGGGTTGCGACCCCAGAAGGGTCGCGGATAGTTTGAAGTCAACTTATATCATACTGAATTATTTAATTAAAAGTTACGCTTTAAAAGTTTCTATAATTGTACATTTTTAATAATTTTATTTATGTAAAATATATGTTAAAAATATATGATATGATAATGTTAAATAAGGTGTAAAACAGTCTTGGAAGACTATACTTATATAGCTTCCATTCGCTTCTAGTGTAAGAAAGACTTTTTTATTAGTTTTAGTGTTTTATTATGCAAAGTAATATGTACTCGAAATCAAAAGTTCACGTATTTTTCAAGAAGTTTGTCATAATTTGCTTATCTATCTATCTATCTATCTATATATAAGAGTTCTGTGACTGACTGAGAGATAACGCACAGACCAAACCGCTGGACATTTTGCATGGCGATTCTTCTTAGTAAAATTCTTCTTAGATTTTTTAAATAAAATTTTCAAGTTGTTTTTGTAGAATTTTTTAAAGTTTGCATTTAAAATAATAATTTGAAGGTTACAAAATTTATATCACGAGAAAGATCAGAAAAATTCCTTCAAAATGAAATCTTTTTCGAATCTTTACCTTCATTTTCTGATTTTTGCTGAATTTTTAAAGATTAATTTTTAGAATTTAATTTATTAAATGCTGATCACGTGGTTTCTTTTCTTTTTGTTATACTTTAAATTAATTTTTATTAAATTATTAAATTCTTTTAAATTCTTTTCTTTAAATTCTTTTCTTTTTAAATTCTTTTAAATCTTATTAAATTCTTTTTGTTATACTTTAAATTAATTTAATTAAAAAAAATAATTAATTAAAATACAGTAAAAGATAAAATTTAACCACTAGACTAATTGAGATGAAAAGTTTTTAAGAATTTCATTCAGATTAGCATGTTTTATGGATATTAAATTAAACGTCATTGTAATTATCGTAAAAAGTACTCCGTAGCGAAGTACGGGTATTCAGCTAATAGTATATATTTTTTCTTTTTATTTTCGTTGTTGATATTTTCCTAATTAAAAATAAATTACCACCACCAAAATATTTTTTAGGGGGGGGGGTTCGAGAGATTTTTTATTTAAAGAAAATGCGTCGCGGTCAAAAAAAGTTTGCTCACCGCTGAACTAGATGATTAGGTAAGAAAGGAACATAAAAGACAGTATAAACAAACATAAGAATAAATAAAAACTTGAGCTGATGAATTAAAAGAGTAAATATAAAATTAGAACTGGAATATCACTTTTGAAATCGAATGAAGGTTAATGCAAAGATTTGGAACAACGTTTGCTCCTAGGCTTTAAAATTAAAAATTTAACAGAATTTGAATTCATTTCACTAGAATACTGGTTCTTTTTACGCACGAATACAACGCTCACAAGAAATTAGTTTAACCTGATATCACTTTACATGTAGGGCAGCAAAAACGTAATTTTTTGGTCCTTTAAAAATACGTTCATGGGCACCGTATTGATAGATATTCTCTCATCAACCCATATTTTATATATCGCAACAAAGTACTCTATTTTTCCGAAAATGTTTCCTGAGATGCAGCATAACATCTATTATTCTCAGAGTCTCCGAAGTCAAACACTTAACATCTTGAAAATTCTTTTATCCCGGATTCTCCAGAACTTACGGATTTAAGTAGCAATGTAAACGTAGGGGCAAAAATGGAATTTCCATTCATCTCTATCATCTGTTTCGGCTGTAATGTTTATCATCAGGGATGTGCTTAGGCGAATCCGGGGCTGTGAATCATGGGAAATTCAAAATGTAGTATGAATGGAGGACGGTAATAAGATATTCCCCGAAATATTCATAAAAGGTTTTATGTCCTGGGTGAAAAAAATTGCGTACAACTTTAAAAGAGAGAGATTGAAAAAAAAATAGAATTTTAGCTGGAAATGTCATGCTGAAACATGTTTTGTTATTATATTTTCAGCGAGATTGTTCATTATTTCACTTCGCAGCTAGTATGCATTTTATTTTACCTACAAGATTTTTTTATTTTCTATATTTTGCATCAAAATTTATTTTAAGCTACTCAATAATAGTAGAAAAAGAATAAATCTTTTGGAAGATATTTAGAAAGGCCACAAAAATTGGTAGTCAAATCAACAGATATACAGGGTGTCCCAAAAAACCTTGACACATTTAAAAAAACAAAAAAAAACAGACAAGGTAGGAAATGGAAATTCACAGATGAGTTACTGTATATACAGGGTCATCGAAAAAGGATGGCCACATTTCAAAAGCTCATAATTCTAAAATAAATTGAGCAAACGCAATAATATATTCTTTCCAAACAACTTGGCAAATGTCGAAGATTTCTAAATGTAACTGGTACACTCAACCATGACGTTGAACGTTGCGCAGAAGCGATGCGAGGTGGAAGATGTCTTCGTTCGACTTTCCTTCAGTGCAATGGCGACCGTTCAGGAGAAAGCTCAATGTGTGTTGTGGTTAGCGGATTACAAATCTGTTAAAACAGTTCAGCGAAATTACCGTTGTGTTTATAGCAAACAACCACCGTTTGAGATTTCTCCTGAACGGTCGCCATTGTACTGACGGAAAACCGAACGAAGACCTCTTCCACCTCACATCGCTTCTGCACAACGTTCAACTTCACGGTTGCGTACCAGTTACATTTAGAAATCTCGAACACTTGCCAAGTTGTTTGAAAAGAATATTATTGCGTTTGCTCAATTTATGTTAGAATTATGAGCTTTCGAAATCTGTCCAACCTTTTTCAATGACCTTGTATTAGAGTTTTTTTTCTGTGTCAAAAAAGTTTAACATATGGCGCTAGTTGTTTCTTGAAGGCGAAAGTTGTAAAATGGCTACTCCATCAGAGAAAGCAATATTTATTGGCTGTTATTTCTAAACGGAATCTGTTAAGGGCAAAGAAACTTTCGCACGAAATTTGAAAAAGATTTTCCAAGTCCTAACGTCATCTTAGCTTGATATAAAAAGTTTCCGGAAGCGGGAATTGTCCTTGATATTCGAAGAAAATTTGGAAGACCGACCACGTCCGAAGACGACATCGAAAGAATTGAGGAACAATGGCAAATCGTACAACTGGAAAATTCTTCTTCCACGGTAACAAAAGATATTTACTTAGACATGATTCAGATTTGTGCTGTCCCACAAATTTTCTATTGACAGTTCAAAATCATTGGGCAACAATACGGTGCACCGTCTCATTGGGGTATTATTGTGCGATATATTTTAAATGAGGCATTTCCAAACGGGTGAGTTGGACGAGATGGTCCCATCCAATGGTCTCCTCGATCTCTAGACATTAGACCTCTTAACCTTTTTCTTTGGGGATTTGTAAAAGACAAAATTTATTCAACAAAAGGGGACAGTGTTGAACTCAAGGGACGCATAATTACTGAATTTTTTTGTGTGACGGAATCCATTTTGGCATGCAAATGGGCTGAGTTTCATTACCGACTAGATGTTCTCCGTGTTACAGAAGGTACTGTGGCAATTTCCCCCCCTCGAGGCGAGTAGGAACACCATTAAAATCGCCGCTAGCCGTGAGCCGATGCTAAAGAATGGCAGACCCCGCGGGTGGAAGAGGACCACAATAGGCACCTCTTCGGGACGCATTCCTGGGATGAAAAGAGGAGACAGTCTGGCGCCATATTTTGACAGTGGCCGACAATGACAGTTTACGCCCTGAAACGAGTTCGCTAATGAGTCAGCGGGCGATGAAGATGTAATAATCGGCATCGTTTTTTGCGCACGGCTAGACGCCCAGCCTATCCGGAGCGAGCTATAGAGAGGAGGCTAGAAAGAATTCCGCCAGGGATCAAGTTTTTAAAAGAAGCCGACGAGGGCTTGAAGACCAGAGTTTTTTGTGCGGAGAGTTTTTCCTTAGAGAGCTTAGGGGTTATACCTGATCTCCTAGCTCCACGCACTTTTAAGTGACTTGTTTTTTTGTGAGGCTCTGCCCTCTACGTGAGAAGACCCTTTTTCACCGAGAAAAGTCGGGGAAACCGATCGGAACTCGATCGCCCCAATTGTGTTATTTCAGAGAAGCTGCTAGCTTCCAGTGGACGAGTGCGGGCCCTTTTTTTCTGTGACCTGACCAGCGGTTCGTCACCTCGTTTTAGCGACAGTGTGCTCCATCCTTGAGAGACAATCCACGTTTTCTACTCCAACTTCTATGGACTGCTTTGTATATATATTATTCGAGATCGCGGCCTAACCGTGTTTATTAAATAAAACTGAAATCCTCATGATCTTAAAAGTTTCTATTTTAGTAAGCTGTCTACCTTGCACGTAACCTGTGACGCTACCTAAGTGTCTGCTTTTGACACAAATCGCAGGAATACGTTACAGCTATACTAATAATAGAAGAATGGTGGCAGCAACGGATGAATCCAGCTTTAGAGAGTGATTTTACAAGACTGTGAGTGTGTGCGCGTACGATAGTTTGAACTTTCAAGAGTGCATAAAAACTGTGACTAGTGTGGAGCCATTCCTACTGAGCCAAGAAAGCCAACATCCCCGATTAGAGAAGCAAGCTTCGAGGACAGGTACTTGTTTTTTCATTCTCTAGAGGCAAATGTGTATTTGAAGTGTTTTTTTAATTATTAACTCTTAAGTTAATTACCCGTCGAGAAAGTCGACAGAATATTTGTGTTTTTTAAATATTAACTGTTAAGTTAATTACCCGTCGAGAAAGTCGACAGAATATTTGTGTGTTTTAATATTAACTCTTAAGTTAATTACCCGTCGAGAAAGTCGACAGAATATTTGTGTTTTTTTAAATATTAACTCTTAAGTTAATTACCCGTCGAGAAAGTCGACATAATATTTGTGTTTTTTAAATATTAACTCTTAAGTTAATTACCCGTCGAGAAAGTCGACAGAATATTTGTGTGTTTTAATATTAACTCTTAAGTTAATTACCCGTCGAGAAAGTCGACAGAATATTTGTGTTTTTTTAAATATTAACTCTTAAGTTAATTACCCGTCGAGAAAGTCGACATAATATTTGTGTTTTTTAAATATTAACTCTTAAGTTAATTACCCGTCGAGAAAGTCGACAGAATATTTGTGTGTTTTAATATTAACTCTTAAGTTAATTACCCGTCGAGAAAGTCGACAGAATATTTGTGTTTTTTATAATTAACTCCTTAGTTAAGATAACTCGAGAAATTCGAGAAACGTTTGAGCATCAGCTCGTTAAGTATATTTTATTTTGAGTCCGAGAAATTCGAGACTTGTGGTTTTGTGATCTGGTTTATGAACAAGTCGCGAAGTGTTACAAAATTTAGTAAAGTGTATCTATTGAAAACATAGAATTTTTTGCAAGTGTATGTATGTTATTGTGGGGAAATGTATTAGATGAAATTTTTTCTGAGTAGAATTGTATAACATGTTATTGAACCGAGATTGCATATTGTGTTTTGAGTATTAAGTGTATTTGTGCTAGAAATTAAGAAAAGTGCATTTTTATTATTCTTTATTAACGTATCGTATTAGAGTGTATTATTTTGGAGAATTGGTTTTGGACTAGTGTAATTGGGTTATATTGAGATAGGAAAAATGGCATTTTTAATGACTTATAAGAAGGAAGATCTCCAGGTTCTTTCAGATGATCTAGGGATTGATTTCGAGGATCACGATAGGAAATGTGACCTATACGACAGAATTTTGGCCAGTGCAAGGTATGATGAAGAGAGTGTTAGGGCTCAAATAAAAATCATTAAAGAAGAGCGCGAAAAAACCGAGTTTAGACACTTAGAATTAGAACGCGAAGCTAGACAAAGAGAATTTGAACTGGAAAGGTTGCGGTTGACTCATGCAGCCGAAACCGCCAGCGTAGCTTCGTCCCAGAATGAGAGCGCTAGGCCCGTACGAAATTTCAAAACCCTAATGCAGAAATATGATCCGGATAAGTCGGACATTTCGCTCTTCCTAACTCTTTTCGAACGTCAGGCCCGCAAGGCACAGGTTGAAGACGGGGAACGAATGATGCATTTGCTTTCATTATTACCCACGGAGATCGCTGAAATAATTATTCGCGAACCCGTTGAGGTAGCAGATGATTACGATCAGGTAAAGAAATTACTTCTGAGCCGTTTTAAGTTAAGTCCGGAGACTTTTAGAGTTAAACTAAATCAACACCAGAGGCGGCCAGGTGCCCTATGGAAAGATTTAATTTTCGAGCTGAGAAATTATTTAGAGGGATGGCTTGAAGGGGTAAGTGTAAAAGATTTTGAAGCCCTTAAGAATCTCATGGTTGCAGACCAGATTAAAAAACGCGTACCGGCGGAAATCCGAGAACACTTTTTAGATGATTGGGGAGCTATAGTGGACCCTCACATCTTAGTGAAAAAATTGGACGAATATGAAGCGACAAGGCGCACTATCAGAAAACCCCTTAATTTAAAACCACCAGAGAAAAAGGCGGCAGAGAAACCCAAAATCGCTGAGGAGATAAATGAGGATAAAAAGGGAGACTGGGAAAGGTCTAACTCTTTTAACGGGAGGAGCCAAGGATCAGGTGGGAATAACTGGCGCACACGCGAGTTCGAAAAACGTAAGCCCCCGGCTTGTTATCAGTGTGGGTCGACCGATCATCTGAGACCTCAGTGCCCCGAATTACACAGGCAAACTGCCGAGCGTGTAAACAGTGTAGCTACTGCGGAGATCTTTGAACCAGTGTTTAAGCCATACTTAAGTAAGGCAAAAATAAACGGTATCGAGACCACCATTCTCAGGGACAGTGGTTCGAGTTTTGATCTAGCCCCTATTAAATTAATAAACGCCGCAGATTTTACCGGAGAAAGGGTATGGGTCCGCACAGCCTTAGAAAATGAATTGCGGAGTTTACCGGTCGCTAGAGTGCGAATAGAAAATGAAAAATATGGGGATCTGCTCACGAAAGCAGCCGTGGTAGGAAAGTCAGTAGGAATGAACCATTACTTAATGGGAAATTACACCCAGGAACTCGTAGAGAGGCTCAAAAGCGAACCCCAGTCCGTGAACGGCATCGTTACGCGAAACCGGTCGCTAGCCATAGTAAGTCGAGGAGAAAAACTAGAAAATTCAATTCCCGCCGTAGGAGTTGAAACCGAAACTGGTCAGAGTGAAGAGGGAACGGTCCAGGTCGAGAGCGAATTAGTACTGACCCCGGGAGAAGGGAGCGCAGAAATGGATTTAGCGGGTGTAAGCTCAGAAATTTTCCGAAAAGAGCAAGAGAGGTGTAAAGAACTAAAGCCCCTCTGGAATAAGGTTAAACATAAAACCACAACTGAATATTTGGTTGAAAAAGGGCTGTTATTTAGAAGATCCACGGATCACAGAGGCAAAGAACGGAGGCAGTTAGTCATTCCTAAATGTCTCCGAGCCAGAATCTTAATTTTGACTCACGAGGGATTACGGGGACATATGGGGGTCCTCAGAACGAAAAAGGAGCTATTGCGTTATTATTATTGGCCCCAGTGCACCAAAGACGCGGAGTTGTTCGTAAAATCTTGCGACCCGTGTCAGCGAATAGAGAAAAATAATGCCGGTAACAACCATAGGCTTATGAGGTGGTCTCTAGCTATGCAACCATTTAATTATAAGATTGTTCATAGGCCAGGGTCACAAAATAAACACGCAGACTGTCTCAGTAGAGCAGACTGATTTAAAAATAAATTGAATTGAAACATTTTTCATTTTTTTTTCGTATTGTAATTGGAATTAATTGTATTGTTTTTAAATTAAGAAATTGTGATAAGATAAAGTTTTCTTTTTAGTTGAACCTCTAAACCTAAGATAGTGTTGTAAATATGAATGTTTTTTTTTGTGTTTCTGTAAATATAAATGACATTTAATGTTTTAATTGAGGTATTGTGTTAGTGTAAAATTTTTTTTATTGTAAATTAAGTGTAACATGAATAGTAAACTTAACCTAGAAGTTGATGCATAAATTAAAATTGTTAGGAATGCCTCTGGAGATGGAATACAAGTAAGATACCTGTACCTAACCCTTGATTTTCAGATTTTGCAGAACCGCAAAATCTCTTCAAAGGGGGGAGGGGCTGTGGCAATTTCCCCCCCTCGAGGCGAGTAGGAACACCATTAAAATCGCCGCTAGCCGTGAGCCGATGCTAAAGAATGGCAGACCCCGCGGGTGGAAGAGGACCACAATAGGCACCTCTTCGGGACGCATTCCTGGGATGAAAAGAGGAGACAGTCTGGCGCCATATTTTGACAGTGGCCGACAATGACAGTTTACGCCCTGAAACGAGTTCGCTAATGAGTCAGCGGGCGATGAAGATGTAATAATCGGCATCGTTTTTTGCGCACGGCTAGACGCTCAGCCTATCCGGAGCGAGCTATAGAGAGGAGGCTAGAAAGAATTCCGCCAGGGATCAAGTTTTTAAAAGAAGCCGACGAGGGCTTGAAGACCAGAGTTTTTTGTGCGGAGAGTTTTTCCTTAGAGAGCTTAGGGGTTATACCTGATCTCCTAGCTCCACGCACTTTTAAGTGACTTGTTTTTTTGTGAGGCTCTGCCCTCTACGTGAGAAGACCCTTTTTCACCGAGAAAAGTCGGGGAAACCGATCGGAACTCGATCGCCCCAATTGTGTTATTTCAGAGAAGCTGCTAGCTTCCAGTGGACGAGTGCGGGCCCTTTTTTTCTGTGACCTGACCAGCGGTTCGTCACCTCGTTTTAGCGACAGTGTGCTCCATCCTTGAGAGACAATCCACGTTTTCTACTCCAACTTCTATGGACTGCTTTGTATATATATTATTCGAGATCGCGGCCTAACCGTGTTTATTAAATAAAACTGAAATCCTCATGATCTTAAAAGTTTCTATTTTAGTAAGCTGTCTACCTTGCACGTAACCTGTGACGCTACCTAAGTGTCTGCTTTTGACACAAATCGCAGGAATACGTTACAGTACTCATACTGAAGTTCATTGACTATACTAAAAACACTCTAATATATAAGGTAATACATATGTGAATTTCTAAATCCTACCCTGTGTACTTTTTTTGGTATAAATTTTAAAAATGTGTCAAGGTTATTTTTTGTGTTACGGAATCCATTTTGGCATGCAAATGGGCTGAGTTTCATTACCGACTAGATGTTCTCCGTGTCACAGAAGGTGCACATACAGAAATTCATTGACTATACTAAAAACACTCTAATATATAAGGTAATACATATGTGAATTTCTAAATCCTACCCTGTGTACTCTTTTTGGTATAAATTTTAAAAATGTGTCAAGGTTATTTTTTGTGTTACGGAATCCATTTTGGCATGCAAATGGGCTGAGTTTCATTACTGACTAGATGTTCTCCGTGTCACAGAAGGTACACATACTGAAATTAATTGACTATACTAAAAACACTCTAATATATAAGGTAATACATATGTGAATTTCTAAATCCTACCCTGTGTACTTTTTTTGGTATAAATTTAAAAAATGTGTCAAGGTTATTTTTTGTGTTACGGAATCCATTTTGGCATGCAAATGGGCTGAGTTTCATTACCGACTAGATGTTCTCCGTGTCACAGAAGGTACACATACTGAAATTCATTGACTATAATAAAAACACTCTAATATATAAGGTAATACATATGTGAATTTCTAAATCCTACCCTGTGTACTTTTTTTGGTATAAATTTTAAAAATGTGTCAAGGTTATTTTTTGTGTTACGGAGTCCATTTTGGCATGCAAATGGGCTGAGTTTCATTACCGACTAGATGTTCTCCGTGTCACAGAAGGTACACATACTAAAATTCATTGACTATACTAAAAACACTCTAATATATAAGGTAATGCATATGTGAATTTCTAGATCCTACCTTGTGTACTTTATTTGGTATTAATTTTAAAGATGTGTCAAGATTTTTTGAGACACCCTGTAACACTCTTATAACATAAAAATTGGAAAAGAAAGTCATACTTGATATTTCAAACACTGAAAAAAATAATTTAAATTTCCTGTATTTGTCAGATAGTTCTATCTATTTGAGAGTGAAATAAAAGTTGTTGAATTTTCTGAATGCAGAATATAGTGAAGTAAATAATTTTGGTAATCAACCCAGACTAGACTTTACAGTTTAAGGATGATTGAGTTGGAATAATTTTTTTTATACTTTATTCCATCATCTAGATTTGTTACGACTATTAAATCATCAAGACATGTCTTAATACATCCGAATTATCTCCCAAACATTCTGAAATTTCGATTTTTTACTACGATCTAGGGAAAAAAAATTAAGCTATTCACTTTTTACGTCTTTCTAAATTCAAAATTCAAATCAAAATAAAGTTCAAGATACAGTACATGTTCTAAGATATAATGTTTACGGAACTACATTCTGAATTGTCGAAATCTAAAATCAACAGCGGGGACTGGAAATAGTTAAACAGGTAAGATAATATTTATCTGTACGACGTCCATATGGTATAGTGGTTAGTGTTCTGAGCTGCCACGCAGTGGGCGTGGGTTCAAATCCCGAATAAGGCTTGGTTGTTTCCGTGTCGTCCCCTAATAGGAGCAATGCTGGCTTCTATTAGGGGGGGGGGGGCACCTATTTAGTTCTCCCATAACAAAGTAGCCAGCAAAATGACAAAAGGTGAATGTCTAACGACAAGGGCCTCCGCATTAGACAAAAAGAAAAAAAAGACTTTAACGTTTCTGATACAATTTTTATCTTATTTTGATTAAACTGTGGTTGGTAATAATTACTTACAGTTTAGCAGGTGGTTGCAAAGAAATTGCAACCACGTCTGATTGACATAGATGTCCTTTCCACAAGATGAAGCCACTTTGTCATTTCCTTTAACGGTACGTGTCCAATTTCAGAACCTTTCCCCTATAGCATTAGAATAGATAACTTTTCATCATTGGCTTCCTGCCACGTTCACAAAACTTGAAATTTATGATTTTTTTCTTTGAAATGGCAGCTCCCCTCTTACCTTTATGGGATAAAACACACAATTACTAGTTAATTTTAATGCTTATTTAAAAAAAAAAATATCTATGAAATACATCAGTAAATATCGGAAAGAGGAAAACTAAGAGGCAAAACGTATATTAATCTTTGAAAAATGAAAAGGGTAATGAATGTCTGTGTTCATAGGCTTCATTAATATATAATTTCTTAAGAGGAATAATACCATACTTATAAAACCATATAAAAGATAAATTAATATAACCTATTATTATATAACCAAGATAACCTTAAAAAAATCACGTGGCAACGTACTACATAGCAATGTTTTTGAATCTGGTCTCTACAAGAAATTTATGTAACCGTATAAAGATAATAATTGCTTCGGGTTACCCTGTAGACTTCAACACTTCCCCATTGGGGAAGAAAGATTTAAAATTTAAGAGTATATCATTTAGATATTCTTGATATACTGTTTTGCTAAGCCTTTTAAGCCAGTAACAAAATAATACCTAATTAAGGGAATTCAAGAGGTAACTGAAAAATTAATGAATTTGCTCTTAAAGTAGCAGGTGCTTTAATAAAATCTAATAAACCGTATTAAATATTTTACTTAAGACAAAAGTTTAAACGAACACTCACTCTTCTACTCTATCGTCTTAAGAGACGATGGAGCAGTTAAATCTCGTTTTTAAATGAACAATACAAAACCTTTTTTTCCACATTATATGATATTATAAAAGTCAAGAGTTCCAGTTAGTCAGTCGACCCCCTCAGTATATATGTTTGAGTTTTATTTATTACTATGAAATATTAATAGAATATTAATAATATTATGCAAAAAGGAGTTAATATGCATACAGAAATTTGTTAAGGTAAACCTACGTAAAGAGTTTAGGGGATTTGTTTAAAAACTTCCGTGGTACATATTAACGGATACGTATATATTAACCAACGAACAAACCATCTTAAAAATGACTAATAGAAATCACTGAAGAATACAAATAAGGATTTTAAAGAGCCTTATATCACTGTCTTATAAGAGAGAGGATGGTATGGTGGTTGTAAAGTCCTCTGCCAGGTGCCGGTATCAAAGTCCTGATCCTCCAGTCCCCAAAGGGTGCTTTATCTCGTCAAGCTACTTTTGCGACGCATAAGCCAACTACGATAAAATTAATATAATATACAATGGCAGAACTGTAACTGGAATCAACATATAACTTGATCTGATGACCCCCAAAGACTGAAAAGGTAAAATACATCTGTATTCATTAAAATAAGAAAACATACGTATAATTGGGCATGTGAATATACTATGTTAGAAAAATATTCGAAAACATAAACCTGTGTTATGAAAAGATTAATGCATGGTCGAGTCAACAATGGTCAACATACTCTTCATCGATTTTATAATAAATACTATCATGAATGTTCCCATAATTTTTAAGGTGTTAAATAAATACGTTGCCAAACATGTTGGTAACTAGGAAAAATGTTAATCAAGTAATGAATGCAATTCCCTAAACAGACATTTTCAAAAGGATATATAACTACAGCAAATAATTCTTTGCTTTAAATTCTCACTTTTTTTTCTCACGTTGAAACGATTTGGTTGAATTAGGCATCTTCCGGTCAGGTATGCTTATCTTTCACACGATCTTCACATTATTCTTAGCCTGAGTTGGCCCATGAGTTACTTACGTAATTACTTAGTATCCTGACCCACAGTTTAAATCAATTAATTTGCCATCGGGTGCAGCAAAATCGAGGATGAGTCTGTATTACATTCTCACTTAATTATTTTTCTAAGACTAAACTAACTCGGATAGTGAACCAACATCTTTGGTTCTGTGTTGGTCATTGGATCACCAATCTCCTTTATTTTCCTTAACCCTCCAAGACTTTGAGTTGAATTTTCCCATTACCTACTTTCAACTAAAAAAAGCGCTTTCGTGAAATGTTAATTTCTTCTTATAGTTTGGTATTCTCAGACGTTTTGGATCTCCGTGATAGAGGGAAAGGTTATTTATTGCAGACGATTTTCAAGCTGAAAGTTAGTAATAGAAAAATTCGCCTCATACTCTAAGAATGTTAACGACTGTTATGAAAACATTGACTTAAAACTAGCCGGAACTGGTTTGCACCCAACTTTTCTCCTGCTCGTTCGATTCAAAGCGGTGCCGCGTCAAGGAATGCGCTCGCACTGAAACTCCACGACTACAAAGTTTAAAAAAACGACGGCAACAGAAAAGGAGCGGCGATCTTAAAATTTACGGCTCAAGAACTGTGTGTGGAGTCAGTCTTCGAAAATTCTTCGGCGAGAGAGCCCATCCATCTAGTTGTAGAGAAGGGGTTCTGAAGCACGTGGCTGCACGTGTCGCACAAAAGAAATATAATCAATCTTCGAAATATTTATGAAGAAATAAATCGATCTTCTGTGAGCTAATTTCCTGCGCACGTGTTAGATAGGTTTCTACAAGTACAGAATTAACGCAAATGTTAATGGATTCAAGAAATCTTAATGTTTCCTGGCCCTTTGAGAAAAGATGTGATGCCCACGTGTAAATCATTATGTGATGACCTAGTTTATGTATTAAATAAAATGTCATTTGTTCAGAAAGTGTGGTAAGTGACTTCATGTTTTATTCTTTTATTTTTAATGAAATGTACTAATCTTCTATAATCACGGCCATAACAATAGTTATTAATAACGACCTTTAAAATATCTGTAACTGATAGAAAAATAATAATACAAATATCTGGAGCTGTAAATTTATTTCCTTTATATCGATTGAAATTTTGTAAAAGTTTTGTTTCTATGGCGAGAAAAAAGGGAATTTAACATTCACCATAGATACTCCAAATGTTTAGCAAGTCATAAAAGAGTTTGTAATCATTTGTATAGTCTGGACGCCTAGATCATTCGTAGTACGAGCATGATAACCATAGTTTTCACCCATAATAGTTCTAATAAATGAAAAATTTTTGTTGCCATTTAGTTTTTAATTCCCGAGAATATATTTCAACCTTTTCCACAGCACCAGAAGCAGATCTTTGTTACAAATACTTCTATCTCGGTAGTAAAAATCGTATTTCTTAAATTAAAACTTATGAAACTAAATCTTATTTACTGTTTAAAGAACCCCTTGCGACAGTATAAGTCAGTAATTTAATTTACAAAGAGGAACACTAATTTGACAGCATTCGTAAAGAGAATTAGCGATTTTATTCAAGTTTTAATCGAATTTTGCTCTTCTTCTTTCACATTCAAATCAGATTTGTTCTGAAGTCGGAATGTTTAATTTGTACACGACCGGCAGAAAAAGGGCAAGAGTGTTGTTCTCAAATTTGCATCATACTGGGATTCTTGATAGATCTTTTGAATTAGAAGTTACCGTTTTGCTGCACTGAATTATGCCGAGACTTCTCTTCCAAAGTGTGCAACGTAGCTGATACAAATCCTTTTATATTGGTTCGGATTGTGTAATATTGTTTTGTGAGACTGATTGGAAAAGAAAACTGCATTATGCGGGAAAAACTGCTTTCAGAATCAATTTAATTCTTGGGACTAGTAACAGACCGTTGAGACACAAGGATAGTGTCTTCCAGAGAAGTACTTGTGTGTAAAGAAATTTAGGATATGGATATGGAGAACAGTGCTTTCTAGAGAATGGTCGAAATTAGTTAAAAATATCAACTTTCGTACTGCGTTGCTGAGGTTAAAGAAGGAAAAGCAAAAGACTGCGAAAAATCAATAAGCCTTATAAATGTTTATAACAAATTATAAATGCTTATACAAATTAGAACTCTAAAGTTTTAGGGAGCTTCAGTGTAACAACATGCCTCAATGAATAGCCCCGTAGTATGCAGGGCGAAAGATACCACTTCCCGCAGCCAAAACAAATGTTATGTCAAGAAAATATCAAACTGAAAAACAGCACGTAAATAAAATTATTAAAATTTAAAAGATACTGTATTTGAATTTTATAGGTCGGAAATCACCTTGTTTACTGAAGCAACAAGACGCTGCAGTAATAAGCTACCCCAGAACGTTGCCATTTCCTCAAACAGAAAAGCTGAGGAGAGGGGGAGTTGCCAAACAAGGAAACTAGTTGGAAATTATACCGTAAGATGCAGAAAGATACTCTTTGCGATTTGGAAATGCTAAATACTATCTTCTTCGTCTGGAGCTTCGTCGACCACGTCCACCCCGGAGAATACAAAAGTGCTCAGTGAAAAGAAGTGCTTCGTGCAGAAGTTCTCAGTAAAAAGAAGCTGCGAAGAGCGGAAATGATAAAAGTAGGAACAATAAAAAATTCATTTGTTTTGAAGATTTTATTTCTGCTTTTGCTGCCAAAAACTGATCTAAAAATGGGTTCAAAATTGTGGGAAAATCATCTTCAATGTTGTGGCGGTGTTATTAAGTAATTTTAGAGTATCATCTTTATGTGGAAGTATAACTAAAAAACCAACTCATCATAGCGGATTACCAGAAATTTAACTGTGTAAATTTAAATGATTCTCCCTACCGTATAGGGTTTGTTACAGCTTCTTGCAGATAGGAAAAACTGATTAGGTTATGTAGATCAATTCGAGTTGCACAGGGTTCTTTCTTACGCTATTCGTAAATTTTGATTCCGGTAACAAACCAGGGTAACTGTGATAAATACACTCCAAGTACTGTAGAGCAAAACCCAAATTTATGTCTAAAATGTAACCAGTTGTGATTTTGCATGAGGGTTATATTGCATCTGAATTTCAATTCTCTTCCTAGCAATTGCTTTTCCCCCACAAGTTTGTCAATTCAGAAATTCAAACAGTGAATTTCTGCTTTCTGGACAGATGTCATAATCACTACACAGATAAGCTTAACTGTTTTCCCCGCTGAGTCTTGCATAGTCTAGAGACAGCCACATTGGGAAACAAATCAAAAACTGCAGCATAAAATGCAAAATGACGATTCTAAAAGAAAATTGCAGGAATCCAAGCTGATTGATAGAGACGGTGTTTATAGATTCAGTAGGCATACATCTCAAACATATTCACTGAGTGAATATAAGCGTGATGTGGTAATGTCAAGCAGTAAAAGTTCATTAAGGTGTGTAATAGTGCGGCTTAGGGCATGAGGTAGTCTAGTGGCAGCGCGTCGGTTTTTGGTGCTGAGGGTGCTCGACTTGAATCCGGAAAAGCGCTATGAAATACCTCCGTGTCTGGGTCGGATATGGTCATGTTAAATCCATAGACCGGAAAGTCCCTCTAGGAAGTCAGAGAAGGTAGAAGAGGGTACGATCTCCCCAGATGTCGTCCCTGGAGGTGCTCGGTCAAAATTGACCTGGCTAAATCGGACCCCGACCTTTGTGGTGCCATGCTAAACCGCAGCCAAACCCCTCAGTCCGCTAACCTATATGGACCTAAACTGGAATACTTCCGGCCAGGGGTATTAAAAACAAGCAGAAACAACAACAACATTACTGCAGCTTGAGGTTGTTATGGTCATTGGTGTTCAGAGAGAGCACAGTATATTGCAGAATGAATCATAATTTGAGGGGAAAAACCATCATTTGAACTGTAATGGTATTAGCAGAGGGACTGTTCAAAAGTTCAGGCTGTGCACAGACTGTTCAAAACTGTGTTTCCTTCTTATTTTAAATACAGAGGCTAGATTCACTTTTGAATGCTACTTTAGCTTCAGTGGAAGACAGACACTACGCAATATGTCTTTGAAGGTTTGACAGAATGCACAGACACATAAAGGAAGTTAAGTGATATCAACATAGACACCTGTAAACTACATACTTGCTTGGAAAGCATGAGGTCTTGTCTCGATTAAAAAAAGAGCCATTTTGGTTTTAAATATAGCTACGCTATTAGTATTAAAATAGAATTATGCTTTAAATTCTTCCCATTTAATCTCCGTTAAAGATATAATTCTAAATCTCTATTTATTTGAATTATTATGTGATCATTGTTTACGATAATGAAAGAGGGAATACATTCAACCAAAATATTAGCTGTTCATTCATAAAAGCACTATCGACCGCCACCTATTTTCCAACTTATAATACTCTGTCTGAATTGCCCAGATTTCAAAAGTCCTTATTATATAATTTAATATTTAATATACCTCCATATTAAGACTCGATATTAATGAGGAAAGTGACAACATTTACCTTGCTCGTTAACTGAAGTAATTGCTTAAAGCTCCATTTCAAATTATACAGAGCATACTATGGCGAGCTGACAACTTTCCTATCAGTCGAAGAAAATTGCATTATTAATATGCTGCCTATAACCGTGATATGAAGAGGGGGTTTTAAACATCTTTCATTCATAGAAATATATCTCTCAAGTATAACACCGCCCTATCAATTGAGACGGCCTCGGTCCCGCTCTCTTCTCCAACAAACTTACCCCGGCGAAACTATGTGACACAGTTTTCCGAGCGAAATGATATATCTTCAAACTAATTAAAGAAATACGCTGCGGGGCAAGCCACAGCAACTGTAGAAATGCAAATATTTAACTTCAGGCGGGTTTCGGCGAGATACTAGTATCAAGCGGCATTGCTAGGCGTCTATTATATACGCCTCTCATTGAAAAGTATCTCTTTCTTTTCAGATGTTGCGAGACCTTGGGCAAAATCTTTGGGAACCGTTTACTTTTAGATTTTCTGCGCGCTTCTTTGCGGAAACTTTGTAATTATTAAAAAAAAAAGAAGTTACTTTTGATTTTCAAGGAGGTGTTAGTAAGTAGATTCGATGATAGGCCAGGCATATGGTGGGAAAATGGAGTCTAATACATGTTTGCTTAGCAATATTAAAAACTCCTATTTCTTTCAGAGATTTCAAGGGTTAGCATAAAATTTAAATACCATAGTTCATATCGTCAGATATAACTAGAAGGATATTGTCTTTTCATCATACATCTCTTCGTTAATTAGCTGGGTCTGAATTTTAAGTTTGAATATTTATAATTAAAATTTTATTTTCAGTGATTTGCATAGTTCATGGTAACTGAACAAACTGATTAGTATTATCAAACATTTTCTATGCTCTATTAAAAACACAACTTTATTTAATCATGACGAATGTGCTAGGATAAAACTTGGTTTTTAAACACAATAAGATTTTAATGCTTCTTCGCATTTACTCCCCCCCCCCAAAAAAAATGCTGAGACACTCGAAAAATGTAAAATTTGCTCATGTTTTCGTAATCTATTTTCCATGTGCATGTATTGTACATTAAATGACAATTTAACAGTTCATTCTTCATATGTAATATTAGATCACATGTAACCGTTCAGACTCCCACTATTTATGGTTATGAAGATTTCACGCTAATTTAGATATTTCATCCGGTTAAAGGTTAATTTTGAAACAATTTAATTGAATATTTCAGCATAGTCCCATTATTGATAATTCAAGAACCGATATAAACTATTTTCTGTTATTTTGGATGCGCCATATATCAGAGTTCAGTAAAAAATAATTTTCGTGATAACATTATTGCAGTTTTGTCCTATTTTATTGCAGAGGCTTATTTAAATTTTTCTTTCTTTTTTTTGTGGGGGTAGGAGATAATGCAGTTTGTCAGAGACATTCGCAGAGAACTGTAGAATTTGTTGACTACTTTTTTTCTGGAATCACCATACAGGTGAGTCACTATCGGTCCCTTTGTGTCAACTCAATTTTGATCGAGCAATCCCAGGTGACATCTGGAGGGCTTGCACCTTTCCCCACACACTGACCTCGTGGAAGGATTTTCCGTTCCTTTTTGCTGGGAATCGAACTCAGCACCCCCAGTCCGCAGCCCAGCGCGCTACTACTAGGCTATCTAGGGTCCCCATTTCAAAGCTAGTGACGTAATTTTGGAAATATATGTTTCACTGTGTACAACATGTACAAAAGACTCTATTTTCAGCCGTCAGATGACAGAAATAAACTATCATCTTTCGCCTAAGCTTAGGGAATAATGTACTGTGAAATATAAAAAAAATAACTCTATCTATTATTCCTTGGTTCAACAATGAACGAGATTTAAAACAAGTTTTCATAAATCTTAGTTTAATTTGTTTTTTACTTATATCAGGTTTGTTTTTTTACTTATACTATCTAAATCTTAGAAATTAGCTGCTACTATGCGCTGTCAGATTTATTTTTATTTATATAATTTAAGAAGGAATTAACTCAAGGAATTAACTGAAAAGTTATATTGTTAGATTTTCTCTCTCTCTCTCTCGTATTATGTGGTTACAAATAACCTTTTTATCATTAAAGTAAATCTAATGTATGACGCTTTATTTTAGTTTTATATAAAAAAACTTCATGTATGGCTGGGTCATGCATGATTGTTAATAGATATAGATCTCCCATGAGCGTATTTTTGAAATTAATAGACTATGTGATGTACGAATGTACCCAAGTGTTCAGAGAGTAAACTAATTTCGAACGGTGCAAGAAATCTCTCGGAGCACAACAAAGATGCCCAGAGATAATAAAATAATAATATAATAAATAATAATATAATAGATAATAATATAATAATAATAATATAATAATAATTCCATATAATAAAAAATAATTATATTAAAATTTCTAACCATTAAAAATCAAAATTTAAATGTTTGAATCCATTGAAAGTGTTCTTTACATTTAAAGTGATATACACAGACACGCATCCTTTTCATTATAAAGCGAAGCCATACTTCGAACGAAAAACGCTTTATCGACCTGTTTATCTTCCCTAAGATTAATTTCTCCTCTAGACTGGCTTCCTATTTTGTAAAATCAAGAACAAACCATTCCTTCCTTGTGGAACAAATTCCCTTCCGGAAAAATGAAATCTTCTCCTAAAAATTCCTCTTCAGGTGAAGTAACACGTGGAAAGAAAATTTATCATATCAGTAAGAGGCAAGACTATAAGTAGAGCCTCAAAATTCTAAATATGTTCGCCGAATAAATCTGGATTTCCCTAAAGCGCATTTCACTAATTAATAAATTAGATGGCTTATGAACTCGGTGAATAGTTTACGAGAAGCAAATAAAACTTCTATTACGAGGCAACAGAAATATAGAACAAAACGAGGTTTGTGCAATATTTGGAGTTTTATGCCGTAATGAATATAATTTTGCGATTAGATAATGTTTTAAGAAGTTCTATACGATGAGGAGGCTATTTATCTGTCTAAGTATGTATAAGAAACAATATATAAATTAAAATTTTTCAGTAAAACCTCTTAAAAACTCAAAAGTCGGACTGATGTTTAAGATATTTTCTTTCTGTAAAAATACTTTCGAAGAATCGACGAAAATTTTATCATGTGATGTTAATAAAGAATAATTACAAGATCAAAAGAGCTTTTTATATACCATGTTTTAAAATTTTCTGTTGAATCATATAAACTTGACAATTCTATGTATCAATTAATACTTTTTAAAGATATTTTTGATGAATTATCCCATCAATTAGAAAGAAAATGAAATTAATTGGAAATTAACTTGCGTTTAACTTTTCGTTCCCATCCCGGCCGATAGATGGCTGCACCAGTCTACAAAACAAAATTAACTGAAAATAACTGAAAATTAATTTAATTCTGCTTAAAAATGGCTAAAAGTATTAAAAGAATGAATTGTCATCGTGTTCTGAGCTATTCTAAAAGTTTCAAATGTCTAGCTAGTAGGGAAGTTAGTTAATAATTGATTGCAAGATTTGTACCGGACAAACACACGCACACACACACACACACAAACAAACAAACAAGAAAGCGAGTTAATAAAAACATGGTAAAAATAATCTACTTCAGTCGACTTATAGAAATTATTTAGGGATTTATAACCCTACTAGCTGAAGTACCCGACGATGCCCGGGATTTTAAGAATGTTTGTTGTTAACCAAAATCAATTTAAAAATTAACACAGTATAAATAACATAAAAAATATATGTGAAATGTTATACACGTCTCAGAATTTCAGCCTTTCATCATTTTAATACTAAAATCTGAAAAGTAAAAATGTCAAATTCTCTAATGTTTCTTAACCAAAATTAATTTAAAACTAAGCACAGTATAAATAACATAGAAAAAAAACCTTGTGAAATCTATAAATATATAAATTTATAATAAACTCCTCAGAATTCAGCTAGAATTAGCCTTTCATCATTGGGGTAAAAAAAAGCTGCAATTACAGGTTCAGCAGAAATTTCCAATAGAACAATGATATGACTGCAGCGTTGCCTCTTAAAAAAATGAAGTGTTTGATTGAGGGCTGCAAACCATTCAACTCCTCTCCACATTTAACTCCTATAAACATCCTCTACATATTAAATTCCTTTTCTCTCCATAATAAACTCCTCAGAATTTTGGTATATTCAGCCTTTCATCATAGTACCACTAAAATCTGAAACATCCTCTCCAGAAATATAAATTTATTAATTTCAATAATTAAACACACACAAATATATAAATTACGCAAAAGTTTTTTAACCAACATTTGAATAATTCGTAAATGAAAAAGCATATGAAAATAAAGATAAGAACTTCCGGAATCGAAATTAATTACCCTTAATTTTTAATTAATAAAAAACCAACATAATATGAATAAAAACGATAGTTGCTTAAAACCATATGAAAATAAAGCTATTATAAAGATGATAATAATAAAAAAAGAAAATAATGCTCGCGCATGAAGTTAACGTTACGATATAAAGATAGTAATAATAATATAAACCGCGTGCATAAAATATTTAGCTTTTCAAGCGAAATAAATTGATTTTTAGAAAAAAACTACTTTTAATCGAGAAATTAAAATACATTGCACAAAATTTTAATTTTACCAACTTTCCACCCTACAATTTACACCCTACTTCTTTTAAATAGGATGTAAATATAAAGTTTTAACAGCCAATTGAATGCCAGTTAAAAATAATGTGTGCGCAGGAAGTTAACGTTACGATATAGAGATAGTAATAAAAATCTATATATATAAAACAGTTCCGTAACTGACTCATTCATTCATTCATTCATTCACTGACTGACTGACATACAACGCACAGACCAAACCGCTGGACCTAAAGGGCTGAAATTTTGCATGGCGATTCTTCTAATAGTGTAGGTGCACTAAGAAAGATTTTTGAAAAATTCTACTTAGATTTTTTTAAATTAAATTTTTAATCTGTTTTTGTAACTTTTTTCAAGTTTGCATTTAAAATAATAATTTGAGGGTTGTAAAATTTATATCACGAAAAAGATCATAAAAATTCCTTTAAAATGAAATTCTTTTCGCATCTTTACCTCCATTTTCTAATTTTTGGTGAATTTTTAAAGATTAATTTTTACAATTTAATTTATTAAACGCTGATCATGTGATTTCTTTATCTGGTACTTTAAATAAATTTATCGTCACATAACAACGAAATAGACACAAAAAAAATTAAAATAGTGGCGCCATCTACTGTACGCTTGTGAATCGAGAGTTGTTGGTTATTTATTAATTAAAAATATTGGAAAGTTCTTGTGGATCTGTAAATATACATGTGGTAACAGTTTTAAAATTTATAAATTATCAACCTACACAGGTGATAATTTATCCGGCGTTGCCCAGGATTTTAAGAATGTTTGTTAACCAAAATCAATTTAAAAACTAAACACAGTATAAATATCATAGAATAAAAAGCATGTGAAATGTTATACACATGAATAAAAAGAAAACCCAACATAAAAAACCATAAATTTACAATAATTTCTTCAGAATTCAGCTAGATTTAGCGTTTCATCATTGGAGCAAAAAAACCCTGAAAAGTAAAGCATAAAATATATACATTTATAATAAACCACTAAAAGCTGAAAAGGAAAAATGTCAAATTGTCTTTAGGAAAGTAAAGCTGAAAAGTAAAAATGTCAAATTGTCGAATGTTTGTTAACCAAAATCAATTTAAAAACTAAATACAGTATAAATAACATAGAAAAGAATTAGCCTTTATCATTGGAGCAAAAATTCCTGAAAAGTAAAACATAAAATACATAAATTTATAATAAACCTACCAAAATCCATTAAAAAAATAAACACAGTATAAATAACATAGAAAAAAAAGTATACGAAATGTTATACACATTAATAATATGAAAAATAAAATAAAATAAAATAATAATTTTTAAAAATAATAAAATAAAATAAAAATAATTTTAAAAAATAATAAATAAAAATAATAATAATAATAATTTAAAACATAATAAAATAAAAGCTGAAAATACAGGTTTAGCAAAATCTGTACGATCCGTATTCGAACCCGCTTCCTGTAGTGTAATAAATGAACGCTCTTACCGAATGCGCCACAATAACATGCTGGAGTGTTGTGTAAATAGGAGAATATTTGTACTAAAATTACTGGAAAGTTGCTATGGGTTGGTGAATATACATGTATTTATGGAGTAAGAGGAGTTTTAAGTTAGAAATAAGTTAGCAGGATAGAAGCTTAGTCTTTAGCTCTTCAATAGACACAAAGACATAAGCGAGGGGGGTTGCAGTAGCGATTAAAAATGATCTTGTGACACTTAGCGTGGTTGATTCGAATTTTCCATCGCGTGTGATAGTGTCAATATGCCGTTGGATCCGATTTATTTTAGAGTATAAAATCTGACTTGAAAGATTATTATTTTCATTTATTATTCTGGCTTAATATGTAACTTGAAACTTTTTGATTTTATTTATTTTTATCTTTTCGCTCGCTGTTCGCTTCAGCTAACCCTAACGTGGACGCCATATTCAGAGGGGTGATTCCACAAAGTGTAACATCTAACGGCGACGGACACGAAATTCAGACACATTTTGCCACCTGTCTCCGTGGCTTTCACAAAAGCCTTCTCACCGCCGGAGACGGGCAGAAGCGGCAATTTATTTGCGCATGCGCATAATTTTCTTTTTTTCGAAATCAAAATATTTACATGTGCTTCTATTTTGCAAGATGGCTGGCAAATCGCGTCCACGTTTATTAAAGCTCCTTCTACACCGTAGAAGACTGCTTTTAATGCTTCTGGCGGAAGAAAGCACTGGAAATGAAAGAAAGCACTGGGTTAAAAAGATCAACAGGAATAGAATTAGGCAAGGTGCTCACGAAAACTTAATCGCTGAGATGCGATTGAGCGACGTTGAAGGTTTCTTCGCCTATTTCCGAATGAACCCAGTTGTTTTTGACAAACTTTTAAGTTTGGTCGGACCGAGGATTCGAAAATTGGACACCAATTATCGAAAAGTGATTACGACTTCAGAGAGGCTTTCGATTACTCTCCGGTGAGTATCTTTTTTCCTATCAAAATAAAATCTTATTTGCATGTATTTTTAGATATGTATTATGATGAATTTATCCCTAAGCAGAGAGTTTTAAGATTAATATTGCTAAATTTTAATTACCCTAATTTTTTTTTTCATTTCTAAACTTTTATTTCAATAGTATATGTAAGGAATTGAACGTTTCTCCCTATTTCACTGTAGCTGTATTCTAATTTCAATTTCTTTTCACTGTAGCATTCAAATTATTTTTTTCTTTCTTGCCATTGGTCGAAGTGTTTTTAAATGCAAATTTTTGTAATCTTTAAGTTTACAAGTTATTGTAGTATGTTTTTAAATTTTAAAGAATTGTTCGTTATTTTTATACCACCTACAGAATGCTTTCAATGAGAAAAGTGAATTTAATACTCGGTAATTATTAGTATATATTTAATTATACATGAATAAATGTTTCCCATCTGTGTATTAATAATTTTGATAGATGACAGATTTTTAACTTTCTGAATTGTAATAAAATAAAAATATGTCAACATGTTTATTTTTTCTCAGTTTTTAATTGTTATCAGAGTCCTCTTGTTTTATCTTAATTTTTATTTCATGCTTAGAAACCTCATTATAATTTCTAAACCTTACAAGTCCACGACCGATTTAGCCAATCCGTTTCAGTTTGACATACTGTATTAAAGTGTTTGGTACTCTTAAATTTTTAATTAAACTCGGTATTATATTGATGATATGAACAAATGCTTTTCAAGACTCATCACAGAAAATTTTTATTCTTACTTTTTTGCAGATATCTGGCAAGTGGTGACTCAATGACCAGTATGGCGTATAGCCACAGAGTTGGTCTGTCATCAGCTTCAAAGATCATCCAAGAGACTTGTCAAGCTCTTTGGGATTGTCTGGCCAGTACATATATGAAAATGCCGACAACAGCAGACTGGGAGAGATTTGCTGAGCAATTTGAAGCCCAAACAAATTTTCCCAATTGTGTTGGTGCTGTGGATGGGAAGCATGTTGTCATCCAAGCACCAATGCATTCAAGCTCCCTTTTTTATAACCACAAGGGACCGTATAGTTTGATTTTAATGGCAGCATGTGATCCAACATATTGCTATTCCTTTGTGGATATAGGTGCATTTGGGAAGCAGAGTGACTCAACAGTATTTGCTGACACTACATTTGGCACAGCAATTCTGGAGGGGAAGCTTAACCTTCCAAATGATAAAAAAATTTCTCATTTGGGCAAACCATTACCCTTCGTGTTTGTGGCTGATGAAGCCTTCCCATTAAAAAGGCATTTGATGCGGCCATATCCTGGGAAGGATTTGACACAATCCCGCAGGGCCTTCAATTACAGGTTGTGTAGAGCACGAAGGATGGTAGAAAATACATTTGGTGTTACCGCAAACCGGTGGAGGATTTTAAGGAGGCCAATTATAGCTTCAGTCCCAACTGTGGAAAAAATTATCAAAGCTATAGTTTGCCTCCACAATTTTGTCAGCCAGAATGAAGTAAATTCTAGCATATATCGAAGGTATTATTGCCCACCAAATTATACAGACAGAGATGTGAATAGCATAATTGTACCTGGCATGTGGCGTAAAGAAAATGCTACAGAAGGGGGATGGCTGGACTTAGGAAGAATTGCTTCAAATACCTACAGCCAAAGTGCAAAGGAAATTCGAGAAGAATTTGAAGCATACTTCCATGGAAATCCTCTGCCATGGCAAGGTACAATTGTAAATAGAGGCTAATTTGCACTGAAACAGGCACTGGAGCGCTGATTTTGTGTATGATTTTATTTGTCTTGTACCACTCTATATCTGGTCATTTCCAGTTCTTCTCAAACCTGTGCAGTACACTGCAGGAAACTTCTCTTGTACTATCAACTACTTCTTGGACTTAGCCAGGATACTTCTCACCATTGAAATAGATTACAATATAATCAATAGATTCACTGTCATCATCAGATTCACAGATAGTATTTGCACTAAGTTTGGCTAGTCTTCCAGTAGTATCACCAGAGTTTTCAAACTTTGTGACTATATTTTCTTGAATGGCCCTGACGCACTTTGCAGCTTAGATTCCCACATCTTTAGATCGAACTGTCATCTGCTTTCGCAAGATAGTATTCCATATTATGAATGATAAGATAGTATTCCATACATAAACGTGAGATTTGAAATGTTAAATTTAAAATGTTGTGCTGCACCTTCACCCCAATAGCTTACTAAACTCAGATCTTTAACAAACTCTTTCACATCACATAAAATTGAATGCATAAAAGCAAATACTTCCATTGTGCCATGATGTTTAGTGTCACTGATAATAGCATAGCTTTTCTGGTCCAGTTTACCATCACTATTGATAAAGTATACTACTCCTGTGAAAATTGTTATCTGCATTTTCATTATCTTTAATGTTGGTATATTTTTCAAAAGTGAAATAAAAATTAATGAACTATCATTAATATAATAAAATAAGACTTAAATTAACAACTTATAAGTTGTTTGACTTGTTGAATAAATTTTTATAATGCAAATAATGTGTAACAGATGCTACATACAAGTCGAAATGTCCGTTACAAACTTTTGTAACATCTGTTACATGTCTGTTTCTGCAAGGATTTTATTTCAATTATACAAATTTTGGGAGTTATAGTTTCTGTACATTTAATTTAAATAAAATAATTAAGAAAAAAATTAAAATAAGTATTTTTTACAAAGTGAGAAGAATTTATTTACTATTTGTAACAGACGTTACATATAATACATCATGTTGCAACTGTACCCTTAACATATTACCCCTATTTATATTCAAAACAGTCACAAACACGCATTTATTTTACTTTTATAGTTTTTACATTAAAATTAAATTTACTCCAATTAAATTCAGTGGTATAATTTACATAAGTAATAAGGTATAAAAATGATTATTTTACTTGCTAAAAAAACTTACAAATGGATATTTTCCCATTACTTCCCCCACAAAAAAAACCTAATGCAAGGAAAAAACAATAGGTTCTCATTCTAGAGGCCATAAGCTTTCCAATGATAGGATGTGTTTAAAATGATTTTCTTTCCTAAGTTTCATGTTAGGTGGAATTCACCTACAATGCATTATTTTACTGTATATGTGGCCTTTGATGTAACTCGTGATCTCATTACTAAAACCTTTGTTATTCATATTAGTGCTACTAGGTGTAAAACAAATATTTTTAAAATTGCTGGCTATGGGTATGCCTGAAATCAAAATTAAAGAAATATTTAAATTTATGAAGTTATACTTCATTTTAACCAGATGATTTATTCCCTCTCAACATTATCTGTGTATTAATGAGAAACAGTAATAATTGAAATTCAGATATTTATTCATTTCCTTTATTTAATTCATCTTGTACTACATTTAATAATCTTATAACTTCAACTTTTCTGCTGTCTGGTATTTTTTGTAGAAGAAGTTCGAGGACTTCACTAAAAGCTTGTGGCAAATTTTTTTCACTTGCAAGTTCTCTTTGTAGTAATTTGTCTGTCAGTTCCAGAGACTTTTGTATGCTCCCTTGCATTCTCATGCGTTTATTTCTTTTTGTTAAAAAATGTTCATCCTGTATTCTCTTTGATGTACTGGCCATGGGCGTACAGGATGTGCTGGCCATCGGTGTACCTGAAAAATAAAGATTTAAATTCATAAAGTTATACTTCATTTCAACTAGTTTATTTTTTTCATTCTTAATATAATGGTGGTATGAATTCTTTCAAAGACCATGTCTCATGTATTCGATATTTTCATTTTTGTAAATTGAAATGAAAATACATAGGCTTGGAATGGATATCGAAACAGTCATAATGTTAAAAGGGTTATTTTACAGTGATAAAAGCATTTTGCTTTGATCAAACATGTAAATATTCTCATTTAGTGTATATATATTTTCTTTTTAAATATTTCATTTTTGTATTTTGAAAGGAAAATGCATTAATAAAAACTGTTACTTACTTTGAAGAACTTGTATGTCTTCCTCATTAACGAGGGAATTCCTCATTAGGGTCTCCATCTCAGTATTAGAATCTATAAAAGTATCAAACATTGTAGATGTGAAAATTATCTCTAAAATAGTATCATATGCATGACATTTATATTCTCAAACTGTAAATAGTAATAAATGATATGTATTTAATACAATATGAACAAAAGCTAAATTATGTGTTTAAATATAAAACACTGTAAACAAATTTAAAATACTTCTTAAAAACATTAAATTTAGATTAAAAATTGTTTGTGTGTATTAAAAATATTTTTGTTGTGAGATGTTTGGTGATTTAAAAAAAAAAAGTACATATTTATATCTCACCTGTATTGTTTGTTCTAAAAAGATTGAGCAAATCATTTCGTAAAAAGAACTAATAATCTTTGGTGGATTTTAATACAGTTTGAAGGATAAACAATTAAATTATCTTAATCTAAATAATACAAATATCTTTGGAATGGAATAAGGACATTCCAATGGCATAAATATTTTTCTCGACTTTTTAATAGCACATTAAAGAAACTACATTAATTTAGAAGTTTTAAGTTTCTCACATTTTATTTTACAAACAAGAATAGCAGCTTTCCAAAAATTCTATGCTTCATTTTTAAAGTAATATATTAAATCTAAGCTTTCATTTTAAAAGGTGTTGCAAATTTTTTTTGTCACTAGTAAAGTGGTACACATCTGTGCATTTCTTCTATTTTTTAAATTTATTTTATTTTACCTGAATGTCTCTTTGCGATAAATCTGATATTATGCAGGACAAGTAAAAATATTGCTGTAGAGATAATTATTGTTGTATAGGAAGACATAATACATTAACATAATGTAAATAAATACTGTATCTTAAAGAATAAAAACACACCTACCTAAATTCAGTGAAACTTCCATAATATTGGGATTAACTGGAACTTCTATAGTATTGGGATTAACTGGAACTTCTATAGTATTGGGATTAACTGGAACTTCTATAGTATTGGGATTAAGTGGAACTTCTATAGTATTGGGATTAAGTGGAACTTCCATAATATTGGGATTAAGTGGAACTTCCATAATATTATGGGAGTCCACATCTTTATTCGGAAGACAGAAGTTGGAGTATGTTCTGAAAGCAAATTCATAATATTAAAAAAAATCACATAGTATTTTTATGGATATATATTTTTTAAACTGCAGTGTATGTATATTTAGAAGCATTTTTTCTTTCATATTTCTTAAATGCTTGAAACATTTTAATTACAACAATAATTAGAAAAAAAAAATTTTAAGGTGACTGTCTACGTTGAAAATGTCATTTTTTGACTATTTTGGTCAATTTTATTTCTTGCAAGAATCATGTAATTCAATCTTTTATCTTTTCAAAACTGTTTTGATTTTCATTATATATTAATTAGAAGCAGAGATCTAACTATTCTAAAAAACATCATTTGCTACAGAATTGAAGGGACAAACAACTTTAAATGCTTTTTCTGTTTTATGTTTTTTAGCACAAATCTCTACCGTTATCATGATATCTCACATAATAATGCATATAATTTGATAAAATTTTCAGGAAATGTTTTAGATATAATTGTTAATGAAATGACTTACAATAATTGATGTATAACAAATAGTTTTTTTATTTCGGGTTCTTTTTATAAGGAAAGGAATGACAAATCGGGGGAAAATTTTCATATTGAGCATAAAATTGTCTGTATTGTTTTTACATTTTAAAATTTCTCTTAGATTTTAGGTCATTTTGAAGATAACTGTCATATGAATCATGTGTGAGAAGGAATTTAAAATAGTAGCATTAGAATTCTGTGTAGAGTAATAGGCGTTTTAGCTAAATTTCATCAAAAATTACTTCAAATTGATCAATTTATAAAAAGTATGGTATTTACAGGTACGTTTTTGTTAATTTTTAATTGATATTTTACCATAAAAGACCAAAAAATCCTTAAAAAATTTATATTCTTTAAAAATTGGCTCCGAACTAGGCAGTCACCCTAATCATAATTTACAAAAAACATTTATTGCTTTCTTAATTGTTTGGAAATTAAAAGAATTGAAAAATATATTTAGTTTCATCTTTTAATAAAAGCTACATACTTCTTTTTTTCTTTTACATGGCCAGCTAAAAAAGATAGGGACTGTGTAAACACCCATTCCTTCTTTTTCCCTCCACTGCTCCCACTCGGCTTTATTCGTTTTTCTCTAACATACGAACTTCTCAGATTCTTCCATTTTTTTTTAACCTCAACAACTGAAAATAATAAAAGTATATCATTTAAAAATAATATGAATGCACTTATCTTCAAGAATAAAGCCAATGTAATAGAAAAAAACAAGCAAAACTTACCATCCAATTTTAAAACGGTGGCTATTTTTTTCCACGAATTTTCTTTCTTTTCGTTGTCCCTGAAGTCCGCTCTTGAGTAGTCGTAAATCCAGGGACATTCTCGGACAAAATTAATTAAAATTTCTTCCATCGTGATAATGCAATGCACTTGATATTTACAACTGAAAGGTTCGCTGGGACGCTATCTGCAAGTCAAAACAAACGCACGTGTATCGGTTCGGACAGCGAGCGAGAGCCACAATCTTTCTATTCTGATTGGCTGTCGAGCACGGCGGCAGAGACAAAAGTTGAACTTTCTCCAAGAGTTGAAACCGCGAAGACCGGATACGGAGACGAACCGAGGGAGTGAAAATTTGTTTGTAATACGCATGCGCAACAGCGAGGATACATGATTTTCGTGTCCGTCGCCGTTGGTGTGGAGTAAGCATTAGTTTCAAAATTTTTGGTTTTTTATTAATTAAAAATCAACGGTAATTAATTTCGATTTTTGAAGTTCTTCAGACCCTCGGCTGTTTTTAAAGACGCCTGTATGTAAAATTTCACGATCGTTGCTCCTAAACTGTGGATTTCTATACAATTACAGAGATACAAACATTCATTTTTATATATTAGATTGTATTATTCCCTTTAAGGTTCTACCAAACCACCCATCGGCCGGACGATGGCTGAATGGCTAGGGCGCTGGCCTTCGGTACCAGAGTCCGTGGGTTCGAGTATCGCTGTTGGCATGGATTTTATATCAGTTCGGAACCGGCTTTAAGTGATAGGTCTAGGTCTAATTAACCCTCGTGTAACAAAAGTTGACTGTAGTTCTCTAAACCAAACCAAATTTTTTGATATCTGGCATACTTTAATGTTTAGAGATTATGAAAAATCAGAATGACATATTTTGGGATACAAATAAAGACACGTTTTAAATAGTTGTGGCCTCCATAAGTAAAATTAAAATGAACTAAATTGCTTTTACTCCATGATTTCCCCATGACGGCTTATAGTTAGGGCTTATCCTAGGTTCGCATTTTATTTTGACGTGCTACTATAAAACTGAGTATTTTACTTCAAAACATAGAATTAAAGTAAACTTGTAATTTACCATAATTCTATGAATGACGCAACATGTCATTCATAGAACTAAAGTAAAATACAAGGTTTCTGACTCGTAACCACACACGTAAGAAAAAGAAGTTAATAAAGCTAATTATTTTCCCATATGATGTATGAATTACATATACGATGTAAAAACTGTGAGTTCTGTCTCTAAGCAGAAAAAAACACACAAAATTGTACCATATCTGAGAGATTGCAGTGTACCCGAGTTACAAGTTGCTAAGATAAAAGTAATTTCAATTACATTTACCAGTAAATTAATGAATAAGTTCACACGATAGACGACGGCTCCGTTTCAAAATTTCTTATGCTATTCGTTAACTGTAAGGTCAGACTTTTGTTTTTGAAAAACTTTTATTGTTAGGTAAATGCCGATAACTTAGCAGTAACATGGTGTTAATGTTGCTAACTTAAAGGGGGCTTTATGGGACTCAAAACCAAAGAACAAAGAAAAGAAAGTATTCGAATAGTGTGAAAGATGGCAAATCATTCGAAAATTCTGTAATCGAAGGCCCCCGTTAATAAACAAAGGGAAGTCGCTTCTAATCTGTTCTATGATCATAGGATCACTACACGCATAGTGAAAGACAGATAGACCGGAACCTTCAGATTAGAGCTGGTTCCGAACGATTACGACCACCTGTTTATTGCAGGGTTCAAACCCGCTTATAATAGTTTCGAGGACTAACACTCTAGTATTCGGCTATGCCCCGGCATTGAGCCTCAACGTACTGAGGAATATTTAAGGGGACAAGGGACCTTTAACCTTTTTTTTTAATATTCAATATTTTACTGTGCATACAAAAGGAGAATATTTAATATTATTTTCTTGTACATTGAGGACACTTAGAATTCACTGATAAGTATTTTATAGGAATAAGACCTGTTTTTCAAAAAGTTCTTAAAAAATCCTAGAATTTTTCAAAATGTTCCATGCACATTTATTTCCTCCCGATTTCTCTCCAAATTTCTCAAGACTGTTTATTGCCTCAAGATTGCCACAAGTGTTTGCCACAAAACTGTGCATAATTCTTTAAAATCACAACTGTTTTTCAATTTTAAAAACCATAAAATAAAGTGAAAACATGCAAAAATATAAATAAAATAACAGGCAGAATAGGGAAAAAACCATCTAAAACTTTAGATTCGTACAAAAAAAAAATAAATGCACAATTATATTTATACATATATGGTAAACTTCTAATAAATAATTTAAAGTTTTTAATTTATATGGAATGCGCATGGAGCATTTTGAAAAATGCTAGCATTTTTGAAATTTTTTTTGAAAAACAGGCATTATTCTGCCAATAAAAATTCCTTATTTTGAATTCTAGGAATCTTAATGTTGCAAAATAGAAAATGAATTATTCTCATTTAGTATATAGAGTTAAAAATTGAAAATTAAAAAATTCGATGTCATTTGAAATTCTTGAATTTTGAACAGCACAGATAAATTGAAATAATTTATTTAATTATTTCAAACCTGCATTTCCGTTGATATTGAAAAACAGCCTGAATTCGTCTTGATCAATGAATAAAGAGTAACCCAACGGGTGACGAGTGCTCTAGCATAACGTTAAAATTGTCAAACAGAGACATAAAAAACTAGATATAATCTCTAATTGGGAAACTAGACTAAAACTAGACTAAACTAACTACTTACCGAAAATGTAACATTTAACTAGAATGAAATTTTGTCCGTTCTTAAGATTTTTTTCAACTATGAAATATTTTATAGTTCTTACCAACTCTGAGTTATTAACAAATGTCATCCAAAGGTTTAAATTTATAATTATATTCACTTATTTTGTATATACTTAAACGCATCGAAGGTCGCTACAGTTGATAGAGCTTATTGAAGCATAAATCACTGACAAACTTATCTTCATTATAGCATAAAGACTCAAATGCTCCATCATATTCAGAAGTCCTTAATCCCGGTAGATGTTTTATCTACTCTTCTTAAACTATTCGGCGAATTCATAAACCATCTAATTTATCAATTAGAGACATATGCTCTGGGGAAATCGAGATTTATTCGCTAAACATATTCAGTATTTTGAGCTTGTGGTAGTCTTATTCCTAACTGATATATGATAAATTTTTCTTTTCACGTGTTATTTTGCCTGAAGATGAATTTTTAGATGAGCTTTCAATTTTTTTTCCAAAGGGAAAATTTGTTCCACAAGGAAGAAATGGCTTGTTCTCGATTTTACAAAATAGGAAGCCAGTCTAGAGGAGAAATTAATCACAAGGAAAGATAAACAGGTCGATACTGCGTTTTTCGTTCTATGTATGGCTTCGCTTTCATGATGAAAAGGATGGATGTACGTCTATGCCATATCACTTCAATATGAAAAATATTTTCAATGGATGCAAAAGTTTAAAACTTAGCTTTTTTTTGGTTTTTGAAAATTGAAATGTTGAAAAAATATCGTATGCGGAATATTTATTACTACTTGTTTAAGAGGCAATTTATATAGCAGAAAGAGGTAGATGTTTAATATTTATTTATTTTTTCTTTTTATGTATATTGTATAACTTCAAGGAATTTTCATTAGGATATGATGCGTAATTTAAGACTAAGCAATCATAAGAAACCTTTATCCCCGATGTGTTTGAATATCTGATTGATTTCCTTCTCCTCACATTTCAAACCTTTTCCCTCTTTAGATGAAGGAAAAACAAAATTTTGAAAAATGTTAGTTCTAACATAGTAGAGATTGATTGTTCATTTGAATACATACAAGCCCCGAAGTGATATGACCTGGTTAGAAACCCGATGCTATTAGTTGATTGTTACGTTAATTAGACTTTTAATCGTATAAAAGTTAGAAAGTAAGAATTGTTACAACCGATATGATTAACAGCTGTTATATTTGCTTTTGTTTTCGAAGAATAAATTTACATTTTTCCCTAAATTGTCTTTCTATCCTTTTCAACTTCTCTACTTATATATAATGATACTTATTTAAATTGTGCTTAAAAGTATTTATTTTTATTAAACAATACATATTTCTACAATTCTTAATTATCATGTTTTTACTATAGGCCATGGTGGCCTTGTGGTAAGCTCGCTGGCTTTCGGTGCTGAGTGTGCTCGGATCGAATCCCGGCGTGTGCCACTAAAATATCTCCGTTCGTGTCGTCCCTTCATAGGGAGCAATGCTGGTCCGTCTGTATAGTTTTTCCATAATAAAGTGGGCAGTAAAAACTGTGGTGAATAACAGGTGAATGTCTATCCGACAAAGTGCCACCGCATCGGGAAAAAAATGTTTTTACTATACTTAACAATAATTATTTCTCTAATTATACTTATTTCTACTATTCTTATCTACAGTTATTTCTTGTATGTTCAGAATTTTTCTTGAAAACCGTGCGCATTTCTGCTATACCTTCATAATAAATGTTTCTACTAAACTGTATTAAAAAAGAAGAAAAAGAAATTCAAGTTAACAAATCTATGGTGCCCAGTATAAAGGGCTTAAGTCAAAAACAGTGATTTAAATGTAGCAAGTTATTGGCTTTTATACCAATCGTAGAACAATAATTTCGACTTGAGTCTTTTGTACAAAGAAATGTACTTTTGTGTACAAAATTGATAGACTTAAGCCTTTTATACAAGTCAAAAGATTTTTTTTATCAATACTAACAGATATCTAAAAAATCCCTTTTTTTTGACTTAAGCCCTTTATACCGGGCACCGTAGAAACATTAACACAGGACATTTCATATTTTTGTTTCTTTTAAAACACTTTTAGTTTTTTCTTATATGGGTTTTTTTATCCAACAGCGGTAAGTATGGAGGGTTATTTTTATGCAATATTGAATCAGAGCATGCTGCAGAATCTATTTCATACCACCGGATGGTAACCAAGTAGCCATCGGAGTCAAACTCTGTTAGTTTAATTAAGTCTTGCAATAGACAAGAGTATTTGTAACCAATTCGAATCCACTTTAAACTGTAGCTCCAGATATGTTTATCTTTCGTGTAACAAAGAAAAAATCATTTCGTTTCGAAACCCAACCAACATCCTTCTTCATTTCCTGTTACTTGTTGTTGTGACTTATGTCCCCCTGGCCGGAGCATTCCAGTTTAGGTCTCGATTGCATGCAGATGAATGCTGCTCCAGTTCGGAATCAGACTTAGCCAGATCAATTTTGACCGAGTACCCCCCCCCCCCTCAGGGGTGACATCTGGAGGGTTTGTACCATCTCTCACCTATTGACATCATAGAAGGACTTTCCGGTCTACTGATTTAACGAGCCCATATTACGCCTAGTCATGGTGTATTTAATCTCGTTCGTCGGGATTCGAATTGAGTAACCCCCTCCAGTCTGAAGCCCAACACGTTACCAGTCGTCTACTTAGGGAGTCCTCCTCCTTTCTTTTTAAAGGAAAAGCGGCTTTCTTCCATTGCCATTAAATTTATTATAAATACTTAATTCTTAAACTCCGTGGTTTGTTCTGCTACTAACTGCAGTAAAAATAACCCCATAAAAGTACCATGTTTATAACATTAAGTTTCCTCTGATTTGAGGGGAAACAGAACCAAATAGATTTTGTTGTAATCGCTATACGATTAACAAAACAAAAAAAAAAATAAATCACAATTAATTCAGATAATATGATTAATACAAAAAAAATTGTATTTTTATTTATATTTTATAGAAGGCATGGTAAACTTGTATTTTTATTTATATTTCAGTACAGCATTAAAGCTTCCCGAAAGCTGACGGTTCACTCCAATTTTCTTTGGTGTCCTTTCATTCATTGGCTGAAAGAAGGATTTTTTAAGCTTAAACTATTTTATTCTGAGAAAAATCGATGCAAAATTGGTAACTTTGATCTAAGACGAGGATAAAGAATAAAAAATATTTGAATACAATTGGAACATGCTTATTCAACAAAACCTTTTGTCATTGAAAGGAATTTCCTTTGGCACAAAGAAGTTACTCAGCATAATGATAATGATTGATTCCGATATTCGAACAGTGAATTTCAGGAATCGGTTAAACTGTCTAAGTAAATCATAACAATATTATTTAAGTGTATTAAACCTTCATTTGGTAAAGAACGGACTCCAGGTGTGGCAACAAGTTTCGCTTGATGGTCCGTGGTTGGGGGGAAAATTTTCAGCTTAAACCAACTTGCCCGTCTCAGAATTTCCCCATGCATTTTTCTTGAAAACTCTGTAACACGTCCTACCGCAAAGGGATCCACCGAAATCATCTTGAATTCTTCATAAGCTATGAATAAAGAGTGGTACAATCGAGGCGTTCACGTTGAAAAACGGGTAAGTGCCAAAATTTCTGAGGAGTATTTTTTCAGTGATACAAGGATTTGCTATAAGGCTAATGGCATGAGAAAGGAGGTAAGTGCCTAGACAGTTTGATTTAGTTCTGAGATATGTACTTACCTCCTTTTCCAGGTTATCAGCCTTGGAACAAACCCTTGTAACAGTGAAAGAATACTCTTCGGAAATTTTTGCACTTACCCACATTTCAACGGGAACGCCTCAATTATGTCACTGTGGTTTTGCTGTTGTTGTTCCTAATGTCCCCAGGCCGGAAGTACCAGAGTAGGTCCATATAGACTGAGCAGTGAGGCTCCGGTTTGTAATAGCACCACGGGTCGGTGTCCACCTTGGCTAGGTACCACCACAATTTTGACCGAACAATCCCAGGAGTGACATTTGGGGGGATAAAACCTTCCCCACCCACTGACCTCATAGAAGGACTTTCCTGTCTACGGCTTTAACGTGCCCATATCTGGCCTAGACACGAAGGTATTTAACGGTGCTTTTCGGGTTTCGATCCGAGTACCGAAAACTGACGCGTTACCGACAGGTTACCTCTGCCCCCTGTAGTTTTGTAAAGAACGTATTTGTAAAGACATTATTGCATCTTTTATTGTTGGTAAATCTCCTACAAGCAAGCTAAATTTTGTTGTGATTAAATACTTTCAAGAAATTATTCTACTCGGCATTTCTACAAATTTGCCCAGATTAGAGTAAACTGCATAAATATCTTTTCTTGAACTTATCGGGATATTTTGAATAAAGAGTGAATTTTATGAAGTAATCTTTCTTCCGTAAACGTGGCTGCAGAACTGTGAAATAAGACCAATAAATTGGGATAGCTTCCAAGAAATAACTTCTAGAACAACTCCATCTGCATTCCGATAAGATCTATGAAAGAAACCCTGATAAATGACTGAAAACTGCTACTTGAAACTTTGCGACTGAGAAAACACATTTAAATGATTTATATGTATTTTGAAAGCGTTAATTTTTGTTCCAATGAATTACTATTCTTATTATAATGAGGGTTGCTATAGAGCGAGCGTTAAAGGTCGCTGGAGCCAAGCCTTCAAAGGATTTATACCGCTTCACACGGTGAATAGAATACTTTAACAAATCGTAAAACTATTGTTGGGGTAACTCGCATTGAAAGCTCGAATTTTATGATTAACTTTCCAGCCGAGGAAAGAAAATAAAATGTCGCTTTATTCTTTCATTTATAGTCCCAAAGTCGTTTGCATGTCGTAGCACTTTATTTGCGTTATTTTCAACGTCATGTAGTTCAAAATAAAATGATTTCATTTGTCTGAAAATTGGTATCTAGCTGTAAGGTTTTCCCCTGTTACAGGCTACTTAGTTTTGAATAATCGACGATTACACTCCCTATGTAGAATTTCTCTCCTTTTTTTTTTACTGGTGGCATTAAATTGCAATCTCGGTCTGCATTGCTCCAACAAAGGAAAAGATAATCTCAGGGTTCCAGAATCCCAGTAAACTAACTACATTTTTGCTGGAAAATGACAGTTTCCAGTCACCCCAGCTCAAAACGAAATAACCATAATTTTTCCTCTAATTGAAGTGCAAAATTTAGATATCTAGAATATGACAAACAAATTTTCAAGAAACACATCCTTGTTAGGGTAAGATTATTAAAAGGCCCGAACCTGGTATTGCTAGTATACCTAGCAGTCATGGACCTCTCTATTTTTCATTTTATCGCACTTTTCCACATTGGAAATGATTGTGTTAGAGAACTAGACGCTATTTTTTTTCATTCGTGTATGAAGTATATTCAGCATTGCTTCACCTTTCTGTCAAAAGATGGCAGCACCTGTAAAATTGTTTTGTTTACGTTCTAAAAAATAATATTTATTGTGCATTAGAATTAATAGCTTAAAGATTAATGTTTAAATTGGTAAATTTCTATCTTGATTTTTAAGAATCTTTGGAATAATTTGTTTAAACATCTATTGCTTTAAACCTAATAGAATTTTTATTTATTCTCTTCATTGTAAAAAAAGACTGATGCATGTTGGGTAATTTTCAAGCTGAGGGATTTATTAGTTGTTCTAGGATTATGGTGGAATTTCTCTTGAAAACGCTTTTTGCTACTATTCTATGTTATCCTATTCTTTCATTCTTTTGAGAAATTCCAATTATTATTTTAAAAATTAGAACATCCAGGTTTTTTTTTGTAAAATCACATTATTTCATTTTATTTAAAACGTATTTATGGCAAAATAACTAATGGATTTCCTTAAACTATTCAACCACCATTTTTGGTAAGTAAATTCTAGCTTATTATTGAAAATTAATTCCCATTGCATCGCAGTTGTATTATTTAAATTCCATTAACAAAATAAATCATATTTAACTAATTGAAAAGTTTTGTGCATTGTTCTTTTTATTTTTCTCTATTCTAAAATATTCTTAATGATCGTACAAGTTGATTTATTCTTTTAATTTTTCTCTATTCTTAAATATTCTAATGATCGTACAAAGTATTTTGAATCAATCAGTTTCAGAATGGGATGTTAAAGTCTAAAACTCTACTTTGTAAGGTATACACAAGATTCGATTCACAAGAATCGAACTTTTGAGTGAATTAAAGAAGCTGCTTTAGATATGCTAATTTCGGCATACGCGCTTAGTATAAATACCACGCAGCGTCATTAAAGGAAAAAAAGGAGAGGTTGTTAAGGTTGAAAAGGTGTTATCCTGCGCTAGTGCTTAGCGGGCCAGAAGTTTACATGGCAGTACTGCTGGTTTGACTTACTGTTCGTGAGTATAAAAATATATTGTTCTTGAAAGCTGTGTTTATACATTCCGTACAAGTAGTACGCATGCTTATTGCTGTAAAAGCCAATTATATGTGCAACGAATTCAATAAACATTGTTTCATGTATAAACTGAATTTGTATAAAATACAAATAGAGTGCCCCCTTAGTATAGAAACTCTATACTGGCGCCCGAAATTATATATACCCTGGTAGTTAGCGTTACATTTGTAACGAACAACATAATTGAAATTAAAAACTGTGTACTGTGTACTTATATTGATAAAATTGTTGCAAGTACTTATATACTATTTAAAAAATGAGTGTTGTAGAACAAAATCCTGCTGGAAATTTTCCTCGGGTAATTATGGTTCAGCATTTTGCGCCATTCGAAGCCACCTTCAATGGCGGCCCCTCAAGCCAATTCCTAAAGAAAATTGAGCATTACTTTCAGCAACAATGCACTCCAGAGGGGGATAAACTTAAAATTGCTCTAGCCGCTTTAAGAGGTAGTGCATTTCAGTGGTACACATGCATGCAAAGCAGTAATCTGATTTTTGACTATTTGTCATTCAAGCAACAGTTTCTTAGTGTTTTTCCAAAGACCTTTAATCAAAGTGAAATTGAAGCGGAAATTTATTCGCTAAGGCAACGTGAAGGTCAGTCTGCGTTAGATTTTGCTACGGAAAAGATTTCCAAGTGTGAGGAATATTTAGAAGGGGTGACGGAAGCGATAATCTTAAAAATAGTTATCCAACGTTTGAAGCCAAGTGTTCAAGATTTTTTAGATAATCAAACAATTACAAGCAAGGTTACCCTCCTTCAAGCTTTAGCTAAATATGACAATAGACATTTCTTCGCTACCCCTCACCGTCATTCAGGTACGAGAAGTTTTATACAGCCGCGCCAAAATTTTTCGCGAGTTTCAAACCAGCAGCGTAAGCAGTACCGCAGGCAAAATAATAGAAGCGCACGGCGTTATGATGAAATTAGTGCACTTAAAGAAAATAATATGCAAGCACCTTACTTGCACTGGCAAGTTGATTCACATGATATGGTTCAACCTGTTGAAACTGTGTGGTCAAATGTATTATTTTGTCCGAGCAGTAATTATTATTTTGAGAATAGTGACAGTCAGGGTATTTTTGTGGCTTATAAAGAAAGTGAGTCTAGCTGGAATAATGAGGTAATTCCAGTACAAATTTCTGAAAATAGTGCCGATAATAATGCTAGTGGTTTAGAAAATAAAACATCTGACACTTCTATTAATGCTATACCTGATATTATTGATGCTATACCTAATATTTTAGATGATATTCACACATCTGTTAATGAAGGAAATTTAGTAGATGACGAAGTATGCGTTACGGAAGTTAGTGAATACTTATTAGTTGACGACAATAAAAATTCTTTAAACGATAGTAGGAACTCGCTAGGTAATGAAGATATTATTCCAAGTTTCCAGCCGAATGGGGATGCTGTAGGCCAGGTTGATAATATGGTTTTAAATAAAGTACATGAAAACCAGACTGAGAATCAGGATGAAAAGTTGACACAGAGTTATACTGTAAGTAGTTTAGCTGATGCTTCGGAAGTTATAGACGCAGGTTGCATTAAAACGCACCAGTACGAAAAGCTTAATCTTCCTAAAACTGAAGCAGTGTTAAAGAATTTAAATGATAGCGATTCTGAAGAAGGACGTTTTAAAGAGACTTTTTCGTCAAAAGAGGATAAAACTAAAGTTAAGGGGGATAAAAAACGTGAAAAAGCGCCTTCAGGTTCCAGCATTAAAACTGCTAATACTGAAGTAATTAAGGCGGTAAACAAGAAGTCGCATAAGCACCAATACCAAAAACAGAGTCAGTTTGTTGAAAAACATGACACAAGTAGAGAGATAAAGCCAGTAACTAAACACGTTGGTGCGGCGTATAAATTTGACAAAATAGAATCTGCATTAAAATCTAATACCGATACAAGCAAAAGTACGAAGAAATGTAAAGTGTGCACTACAAAACCTCCATCTAAGGATGAACGTGGCACACAAAAGGTACACAAGGTTATCAAAAGGAAGAATGACAATTTTAAAGTTCCTTTGCATAAGTACAGGAAACGGAAGATTTCTGCCGCCCAGCAAGGTTGGCCTCCTCCCAAGAGACCTCCTGTCCATCGTCAAGCCGGACCAGCGCCTCAGGACCTACGACCTGCTGCACGAAGGATGCCCACACGGTCAACGAACCCCTTTACTAGGACTGCGACCATCAAGAGAGGTTCCATGGATTGGACAGACTGGTGCAAGGAAGTTGCTGCATTCATGAGGAACAAGTCTTGTATCAACTTTCTTATTCTAACTCCCACCCTTTAATAAAACCGAACCAAATTGGTTTGCAGTTCCCCCAGTGTATATACTGTGTAAACATTTTGAGGGGAAGGGGTGAGCCACTGAAAAAAAAAAGACGCACTGTTGTTTTATAAATTTTTGAAGGGGACATGTAGTGATTAGAGAAAAAATACATACTGCACAATATACCAATTAACCACTAATGTACTAACTTCACAAAAAATAACACATGTACATTATAAATTGGGGGAGAGCAGATACAGTCAAGAAATGTCATGCTGTGCAATTGTGTTGTCACTTTTAATTAAAATAGATATTTTAGGGCGCAGTTGGCCAGCCCAGTATCCGCAACTCTGCAAATCCACTGTTTGATGGTGTCACCTGGACCCTTCGGGGTTAGTTTTGTAAAATGGTAGTGGCGTTTTTCCTCCACACAACGTGTGGAAGGTTTTTTTGGCTTTGCCACCCATTATGTAAAAAGTCAGACAAGCACGCGTTTTCAATTAGTTAACTGAAGCCGTTCAGACCTCAGTTACCTAATTTTTTTTTCGAGGGAGGCCAGTGTAAGGTATACACAAGATTCGATTCACAAGAATCGAACTTTTGAGTGAATTAAAGAAGCTGCTTTAGATATGCTAATTTCGGCATACGCGCTTAGTATAAATACCACGCAGCGTCATTAAAGAAAAAAAAGGAGAGGTTGTTAAGGTTGAAAAGGTGTTATCCTGCGCTAGTGCTTAGCGGGCCAGAAGTTTACATGGCAGTACTGCTGGTTTGACTTACTGTTCGTGAGTATAAAAATATATTGCTCTTGAAAGCTGTGTTTATACATTCCGTACAAGTAGTACGCATGCTTATTGCTGTAAAAGCCAATTATATGTGCAACGAATTCAATAAACATTGTTTCATGTATAAACTGTGTTTGTTTCAAATTCAGATAGAGTGCGACTTCAAATTATATACACCCAGGTCTGGGTAGAAGTGAGCATAGATTCTCTATAACTTTCAAACTATCCGATGACCATATACAGATATGGTAGTCGTAAGAATGACCTTTACTGGGATTATTTGATAAACTAGGACAAACAGACTGTTTTTTTTCATTTCTAAGCTGGCCCCAAATTCTAAAATTTATAATTTCGTGTTTGAATTTTTGTATGATAAAAATTGTTGAAATTTGTGTTTCTGAACTCAATGGATATTGCACTCGCAGTCGAAAAACTGGATCGACATTATCTTAAATGTATTTTGAAGTTGGATATAACTTAAGGTCATTTGGTGTAACTGGGCCCCATGGGGTAACTGGGCCATCCAACCCCAGATTTTTCCTTTACATATTAGGTGGGAATTACACTTGCTGTGTTATTTTTTTTCAGGTGTTCGAAACAATCTATCTTACAACATTAGTAATTGCTTTGAAAAATTATTTTTAAATGGGGGGTTGAATTTATTTTCGTTTTCTAGATATACAATCATTGAACCCAGTTACCCAGTCACAGATTCTGTTGTTTCTTATGAGAAATAGAACTGTGTGGCCCACTTATCCCATTTATTAAGGGAACTGGGCCCACCTGTATTTAAAAATATATGCGATATTTGTATATAATATATATATATATATATATATATATATATATATATATATATATATATATATATATATATATATATATATATATATATATATGTATATATATATAAATGAATGTTTGCTTGTTCGTATTTTATGGGCTGCCGTACCGTTCATCCGATTACGATGAAACTTGGTCAACTTATTGCTTGAACTTACGCGAAGGTTATAGACTATTTTCATCTCGCTACGACGTTCCATTCCCGAATTATGTTAGAACAAGTTTGCGCGGTATCAACGGGCTTTTTTGTTCAATGTCATTGTAGCATTTAATTGTTGCCAATTAAATTATAACATTTCCGTAAAAATAAATAGACATGAATTAAAAACGTGAGTTACTCATATATTGGCGTATGCAAGAGTGAATTTGATATGTTATTTTCATATACGTGGCAACGCCGGAATATTTCTTCTTAAAAATGAAAATATAAGGATGGAAAGTCTTTCATTTTCAATGAATGTTTTATCTATCCATTTCATGAATTGAAACTATCCCAAGCTACCTGTTCAAACTCAAATATTCTGAAGGACATGTTCACTTAGCTAGAAACACGTGCGTTTAGCCTTGACGCGATTATTTATATGACTGAAGTGACATTGAAACATAGCAGATGATTTAGTTTTGAGAAAGAATGACAATCATGAATTACGTGTATTTTATAATTAAGAAAGTCTGAAAGTGGCATTGAAACGTAGAAGACGATTTAGTTTTGAGAAAGAATTCCCAGCATGAAATACATGTATATACTTTTTCTATAATAATTATCAGATTTTCTGTGGTTTAATATTGAACGTGATCTCAATCCATTCAAACATTATTGATTCTTCTTCTATAATAATAAATCCATTCAAACGTTATTGACTAGCTGCAAATTAATGCTTTAAAATGCCCCAAAAGAGGAGAGCAACTTTTAATTCTGCAGAAGTAAGGGGAAAATGTCAAAGATTGTTGAGAAATGAGCAATGTGATGAAAAAAAAACAGAAGAGCGCGAAGCCAACAGAATTCAAAATGCAGTTAGGCGCACACAAGAATCTGAAGAAAAACATTCCCAAGAGCTCGAAGGCAACAGAATTCGAATTGTATATAGTGATCCGAAGCAGTGAGACTGATGAAGAAACTTTTAACGCGTCGAACATACGATCGTCTTCGAGCTTCAACATCGAAAGGAGAGGAAAGCGATGAACTGCGACAGCACCGACAACAAAATAATGCTATTTGCTACCGCAAAAGAATTTTAGCGAAAACTTTAGATCATCATAACATGAGGCTAATCATTAAAAAAATATCAGAAACTGAATCCCGAGCGAAGCCGGGTAAATACATCTAGTTTGGAATAAAAATCAATATCATAGCATAAACAGACTCCCCAAGACTCACTAAAATGCATGTAATACAAATATTTTTGAAAATTATACATCCTAGTATAATTTTAATGTGCTAAAAGTATAATATATAAAAAAAGTTAAAAATCTATGGCCCAGTTACCCCAACTTACCTTATGATTAAAAATTATTTGATAAAATAATTTTTAAACGATTTTTGAAGTGGGAGATAAATTATATGATTAAAAAATTAATTGATAAAAACTTAATCATAACTGATAATGTTCAGTAGTTCTTTTTATTTATTTGAGGGACTGTACAAAAAAGGACTTACATACGTATACTTTATGGATGGTTTGTCTAACAGCAGGACTCTAATGGTAAGGAGGGGAGTAGGATAGGAGATTTTTTACTCTATGAATATGGAAAATAGTAGTCTTGGTGGAAAGACACTAAGGTCTTTTCCCCATTGCTTTCCTAGCGTAGCGTTGCGTTTCTCAGTTGGATCCGAGATTATTGACATGACCTGTGATTGATTTGATGTAGCACGTGGTCATTGCATTCAGCTCTGTGATTTGTTAAAGTTTTTTAGCGTTGACGCTCCGGAAGTAATGTGAAAAGGACTGTATTTGTGAGCCGAGAAATGTACATATGAAATTCATGAGAAATATAAGAAAGTGACTCTTTCCAAATTTACAGATTCAAAGCAGAAGAGGGGGGTGGGGCTTATTCAAAAGTGATAAAGTTGAAAAAAAAGGAAATACAGAATAGTGATTAAAAATTATATATTATAATTGTGATTTAATTACAGATGTATCTTCCATTATGAAAATTTTACCTAAACGTTTATGCAATCTTTTATAAAGCTTACAGTAAAATGTTAAAGAAGAATTCATTCTTCTGAAAAGTAGCTAAAAACTACAATTTTGATTCTCGCCTTAAAGAATTATTGCGTAAGCCTGAGAGTTTTCTGAGAAATTTGCATTACATGGGAAAGGGGGAAAAATTACGTGAATTATTTTCTTGATAGTTGATAACTAATAATGTTTTCTCACCATTTATTCGATTAAGAATTAACGTTTTTTCCCGATTGTGACCACCGTGGTACGTTATCCACGGTTTTGTTTTCTTTCCAAGAGGTGTGAACCGTGATGAGACACGACCGTTAACGTTAAAACTAATGTTCTTTTCTTACGAGCACCTTAGGCAATTGTCAGTTTTCTTCTTATAAAGTAATCACCTCTAGTACTTACCTTTTATTTTTATATCGGCATTAGCTTTATTTTAGTCTTCTTAGTTTCCCAATTATTTTATTAATACATATTTTTAGTCATGTCTTAATTGCTTAGTCCGTAGTTGACAACGTCATAACTCACTGTTGGTGGTTAAGCGGTCCACGGTGTCAGATTGTCACTGAAGGGAAGCCATCTTGTCAAGACGAATAGATCACTTAGTAGCTTAAGTAGACGAACAAATCATTTAGTAGTTTACTCGATAGGGTATCTAAATATTTTTTTTTGGACTTTAAGGTAAACAATAGCATCTCGTTGGACTTCTGCTGAGATTCTGCTTGACAGAATGTTATTAATTATGGCTGTGCCCGCAATTAACTAGAGACGTGTAAAGTGGTATATGTAAACCAACATTTTTTGTTCTATCTATAGAAGTTTTTTTTTTGTTACATCATTCTTCCTAGGTTAGATTACATTTTGAGTATGGATTGGCAGGCAAAGAGTCTTCAGGCGTGTCCAACTCGCGGCCCTACAAGATCGTAAACTTTATAAGATCGATCTTCGCCCTCGAAAAATATCCTTCTCTTCACATGACGTCCTGTTCACGTCACTGCTTTTTGGCACTATCTACATTTGTGAGTAACTACTTCCAAAGAGGAGGCCACTCAAAGAGTAAATGCGTTAAGATTACGGAGACCACGGCTCTCGCCTATACGTCCTGTTCAAACTGAAGACCGGGGCTGCGCAGCAATTTCTGCAAACTCAGCCGAAGGTTGATTCCCCCTGTTCGGTGATGTTTCTTATAGGCCTGGGCACCGGGCGCACAGTAGACATCTGACGACCAATTTGGGCAACCCTGGGCCCCGCACTCAAAAAGTAAAATTACATTAAAAATTTCTGATGAGAAACTCTAAGGCTCATGATGAATTGCAACCCCTTCCGTCGAGACACTGAAGCATTAGTTTCGCAAATACAAGGTCACATATCCCACTAGTTTTAAGTTTATATTGCTCTCTTTTTTATGATATAACAAAAAAAAAATCAAAGGAAAATTTTGTTATTTATATATAAACTAGCTGAAAACCCACGCTTCGCTACGGAGTACATTCAAATTAAATGCAACGGTCAATGTATGCAATTAATGCCAAAAAAATATATATATTTATAATAAATGCGACGATCAATGTATGCAATTGATGTAATATATATATATTTATAAAAAAATCGTGAGGGATATTTATTTTTTTTCGATAATACCCAATCGTCTGCTGCATTCAAAAGAAAAAAATATTTTTTTGTCTAGTTAGTTGTTATGCACGTGACGATGAATTAATTTTAAGTACCAGAAAAAGAAATTACGTGAACAGCATTTAATAAATTAAATTCTAAAAATTAATCTTTAAAAATTCACCAAAAATCAGAAAATCGAGGTAAAGGTTCGAAAAAGATTTCATTTTAGAGGAATTTTTATGATCTTTCTCGAGATATAAATTTTATAACCCTCAAATTATTGTTTTAAATGCAAACTTTAAAAAAGTTACAAAAACAACTTAAAAATTTAATTTTAAAAAATTTAAGAAGAATTTTTCAAAAATCTTTTTTAGTGCACCCCTACACTATAAGAAGAATCGCCATGCCAAATTTCAGCGCTTTAGGTCCAGCGGTTTGGTCTGTGCATTGTATGTCAGTGAGTCAGTCAGTTACGGAACTGTTTTATATATATAGATTAACAGTATTATATATTTTACATGAGTTCCAAGGCTATTCTTCCACAGTCAGTGAGGCCTGAGCTATCCAAAAGGTTGAACAATCGTGGTCTAGATAAGTGTTTCCCAACCTTTTTTCTAGTCACGACCCCCTTCAATGGTTTCCACGCATCCTTCGACCTCCCCCCTTCGCATATTTACATTAAAAAGGCCGTTTGAGACAGCGAAAATGAACTAATATGCATTTTACATGATTTAATTTCAAATAAATGTTTAAACAAAAATGAAATTTGTAAGAAATGGAGAACATTAACCCTTCGGTGGGAACATGATTCTATTCCCGCTTAGTGGGAACATCTGCCTGGAAGGCAGATATAGATGGAATATCTATTTCCCAGGTATTCCTAACTAAAAATTCAGAGGGTATTTGTGGTTTATTACGTTTCATGGTACATACAATCGTCAAACGATTTATCCTTAATTCTTGACCAGCTTCTATTGAACAGAACCAATTATCGCAAGTTATATTACGGTTCGTTTTGAAAGAGGCATTTTGGTTAGTCGAAAAAGTGATTGGGTTGGGATTTTTAATTTTTTGCTCTGGTTAATTTAATTTTTACCTGAACCATAGAAGGCTGGATTCACGAATAACCCTTCTAAACTGAAGAATTGATGTTGACTGAAGCATTTGTAGACTCACAGTACTCAAAGGGTGAGGGGCCCAGCGTTGAATAAAGAAACCTTAGTTGTCTGAGAGGCAGATGTTCCCACCGAAGGGTGAAGATACATTCTCCCCTCAGTCAAAGGTGCGGAAAAGTAACAACAAAACAAAACATAACATTACGTCACGAAAGATAATGTACCAACCTCAAGGTTTCACAATTATATAACAGCAAGAAAACTCTTACTTAAATAAAATGGAAAACTCTTACTTAAATAAAAATGGTTTTATCCCGTTGAGGAAACGATAATAGTTAAGCCAAAACAGAACAGACTGATGAAAGACAAACTGATGTTTAGAATATATATACTCTAGGTAGTAAGTAATCACGATTTTCATTGACCATCCAATCATGGCTGTAGATTTCTAACGAACTGGGTTTTCTCTTTAAATGAAATATTTTCCTTTAAATGACATCATTGTACTTCAGTTTCATGTTGAATTTCACGAGGATTGACATTTTTTCGGGGAAATTAGCTAAAAAGTTATTTTAATTGAATAAAACCGTGGCATCCACCCAGAAAATACTTCGCTTTATCTACAAGTTGGGAACCACTGGTCCTGATACTATGCATGTTATCAGAGAATTTTTTAAATGGTCGCAAAATTCTAATTAGAGCGTTTTGCGGGAAAAAGTAATTTAGGTTCTCAATGTCTTAATAGACGATTTAGGCGCTGATGTTATGTTGTAAGCATTTCAAACACTGTTGATGGAAAAGAGAAAAATTCAGAAAAAATTGTTTTTCAACTGGTATGCAGGTAACGGAAAAATGAATCTCGTATGACTCAAAGACTATATTGTTGATATCACCATTTTAAATTTCTGTAACATTGCAGGGTATTATAGGTTATTAAATAACCTTAAAACAATGGATGCATGCGTGTGTTGGGGCAAGCAAGGAAGACAGATAATTGGCCTTTATCATACATTTATTTGACAAAGCACAACATTCATTTAAAGTGTAATTACTAACAGAATAATATTCCCCTTCATATTAACATTTAACACATGAAGAATCAGAAGCAGAGGCAAATAATTTGGTCAAAGCGATTATTTTTAGGATCTATCGGGAGGCACTTACTATTGTTGAAGAGTACAGCGATGAAGTGATTTCGTTGACAGGGGCCCATATAGAGTCATATTCAGGCTCATAATGTCGGGTTCCGCTAGACTCTGAGGCCGCTAGACTCTGGTCTACCGCTAGACTCTGAGGCATTTCAATTGAGACTCTGTATCGTCCGAGCTCTAGGAAAACAGCCAGCGCAATCTCTGGACCTTCTTTCGTTTTCCTTTTTTACTTGGAGGGGCTGTTGTCCGTTTACGGGGGCTATTTTGGCCCGCCCCTTTTTCTCTCATTGGGCAGTATTCTATTTTTCTCTCACCAGTTCCTGCCCCAATTGGTTCCTTATTATACTGCTCCTGTTCATCGTCTACGAAGTACCTCCCCACCATAATTTTCATTTGCAATACAACTTTGACCATTATCTGCTGAAAGTTTTATTGTGGGCCATAAAATAACGTCCATCTATCTTGCAATATTTATAGTATTTTGATCGCTATCAATGGCCACAGACAGCTATTCTTTTACGTCCTCTTCGTGTACAAGCCTTTATTTATTTTGCCTCTGAAGTTTTTAAAATAGTTTTGCTCCTGGCCGTCTTTCGACCCTACATCGCGGTGAATTATAACATTCCGCTTCTATAGGTATTATTTTCGTTTCCTGCGCTTTCTAAATACAGTAAACATAACAATAAACTAATTAAGGGAAGTGGTAAAAACTCGTGGATTTTTTTCTTTCAGGGTGATCCTACGTCTCAAATGTGAACTATCGGCGTGCTGTTGTTAGAGCGAGTCGTAGTTCTCGGCTTCACAACACTCCCTTTATGAAAAAAGGTATCATTTGTAATTGGCATTTCAAATGAATCTTCAAAGCTTACTTGATTACTGTTTTCAAACATGCAATTTTAACGTTTCGAGGACAGGCGTGGGTGTCTTCTCTTAAACTGTGATTCTGTTTAGAAACTTAATAATAATCGGCTGTATCACTGAGAATGAAGATCCTTGAACTTAATACGTTCATATCTTTATAGATAGTGTAAGCTGCAGAACTGTAGGATTTCTTTACCTTATAAATTCTTGCCATTCAATTTCTGTCACAGCTTGTGAGCTGTATTACCAAAAGGCACATGCCGGAAGAAATTAGCTTCATCTTCCTATACGGTCCGTCATATTTTTAACGAACAAGTGAGCTGCGTAATTGAATAAAAATCGACGAGTTTCATGCATGCAATCCATTTTATGAGCATGAACTGGGACCATGCCTTTCTAATTACGGCAGGCAGCACTGCGTAATTCAGCTCAATCCGATGTTTGGATATCAATTATTGACACAGGCGACGAAGGTTGTTAGGTTCATCTCACCGTATTATCTGTAACAGAGATAGTTGGGGAACATGAATGTCCTAAGGGTCTTAAAACTCTCCGTGAACGTTTCTCAGTTACAAAATAAATTCTCCAAAAACGAGAGTTAAATGACAATTGCATTAAAAAGGATTGAAATGAATGAATTAAGACGAATTCATGCGTAAGCAAAATACATTAGCTATCATAATATCGTAATTAGATATTTAATTATACAAATAATGAAAGAGGGATAGGTTGATGCATCTTTTCATTAGTTGTTATCTATGAGCTAATAGGATCTTACGTATCTGTGCTACCTAAACTTCTTTCGTTTAACTCGTAATTTTGTAGAGACAAGTACTAACATAATAGTTTGATTTTGGTTTCCGATTCTAGTTAAAACAATTCAGTTTCATATTAAATACTCCAGATGTTGAGCAAGATACATGACACAGGAAATTCCTTAGTTAATACTTTCATATGATCGAATCTTTTTAATTTTTGTTGACTGTTTGTCCCGATGCACAGAATCCTATCATAAGCATCTCAAACTATCAGAGATTTAGTAACTTTGAGAATTAGCAACGTTTGCACTAATAATTACAATTCTCTCACAGTAATTTTTTTAGATGCAATAAAACAGTGAAAGAAATAATAGCAAAACCAATCGTAAAAGAGCTAAAAAATGACTGAGGTTATAAGCAAGTTCTGTTGATCAAATTCTGAATTAACTTATCTTTTTAAAACTTAATAGATCATGCTCGCATTTGAGTCTGCACTTGTGTGAAATTTCACTTTGCTCAATGCTATGGAATGTTAAATATCCTGTTCTGAGTAAGAAATTTGTAAATTGCTTTTCCCGCAGAAATTCATGTAAGAATGTTGGGAGGTTTTTTGCCGGACACTAATGAGTGAAATTCGACCTTGTATTTGTCTATCTCAGTCCTACCAGTGTCCGAATATGTTCGGCAGTGGCGTAGCTAGAACTTTTGCCGCCCGGGGCGGTCTCCAATTTGCCGCCCTTTCTAAGTCAATCAATTGGTGGTTTTTATAAATTAAAAATTGTAACTGAGACAAACTATAGGTGGGGACCTTTTTTACAATTGGATGCCATATTTAAATTAGGCAGTAATAAAGGAGGCCGCTTGAGTTGATATGTACCTATAAATGCAACTTTTATAAAGACCACAAGAAACTTACGGAGTTCGCAGTTTCTCCACCTATGAGACAAAACATATACCTAATTTATAAAAAAAATTCCATAAAATATGTTTTATTTTATATTTTTATATTTATAAATAAAAATAAATAATTTCATTTCTTTTGGATAAACAAGCAAATTGTACACATATGTGTATGTAAACAAAAGATATTTATATATTTACTCTTCTAACTTTCATAGTAGAAAAATCGTGTATAATGCTCTCAAAATTTATATTATTTGTAATTTCTTGTTCTATAGACAATATTGCAAGATTTTGTAGTCTTAAATCTCTCATTGTGGATAACTTTTTATCAACTTCAATTTGGAGAAGCTCCTTTCGCAACTAGCGACACTGATAGCAATTGTTAAAAAAATTCTTAGCAAAATTACAATGTTGGGTACAGAATTTTCCAATCTATACTGTTGAATAAATTTTACTAGATCAAAAGGATCTTCCTTCCAGTCTTTCCAACGTTTTGCGTCTTCTTGTAGTGCAGGTACAGCCATAAAAACCTGGATCCTTTTTCTTTCAATATAGAACTGTTCTTTATCAATGTCAATAAAGTCATTTATTTGACATTCAAATTCTTCATTTAGCAGGTTATATGGTATTATACACGAATATTTTCTTGCAATATTTCTTGCATATATTTCCTTTCATCGTATTAGAATGCTTTACGAAAAATCATATGAAAGCCACATGTGAGCACATGAAAGCCACGTGTGCCGGCAATTTAGAAATATTCAATTAAACACTTTAAAAAAATGTAAGAAAATTTTGCGGTTATATTAGTTATTCGCTTTGAAAAGCACGCTACCGTACACACACTTTTGAACGGTAAATAGTGATATGTAAAAGATATTTACTGCACTATCTAGATAGTGCAGCAAATAAATTAAAAAATTGTTTGTTATTGATCGAATTTATAATTAAATTCGATAAAGTTGCGAACTCGAAGCATGCGTAGTGATATGTTCAAAACTGTGTACGGTAGAAATGAATATTTCTAAATTGCCTACACACTTGGCTTTCATGTGATTTTTCGTAAAGCATTCTATTCGATGATAGTGTTTTAATTTCTGTTTAATATTTACTTTTAAAAGTACTTTTATAACGATTTGTATTCTATTCGATTTCTTATTTAAATGGTGTGACGTAACATATCGGCCAGCTTTTTTTTTAAATTTCGTGATGTCGGAATGATTATATTTGGATGTAAATTTCAAGCTAAGTAACTGAATTTGACATTTTAATTGTGTTTAATTGAATATTTATTTGCTTAAAATTGTTCTTTTGTTCATACCGATTTTTCGTAAAGCATTCTATTACAATGATAGTAATATTATCTGTTTTGCAATCAAACGTATTGCAATTTAGAACATTTAAATTTACTTGAATGTTTTCAGTCTGATTTGTTAATTTTAAATTGTTAAATTAAAATTAACAAATTTTGGTGGTAAAACGATTTTGTAGGTTACGTAAGTTACGTCGTTACTTGACAGATCGTTACACAGAACACGGCAACTATTGGATTAATTAATTTATAGTAATAGATTAAATATAAAATACCACCGAGTAATTAACCCAAGTATTCAGTTACAATCAAAATTCTTACAATTAACATTAACTAATTACTTTCAATAGTTATGTACAAAAGTAAACGCATTCAATTATAGCTCAAAACATTAACAATTTCAGTAAACAACCGAAAGTCATATACAAAGATGCGTGCGTTCATTTAAAAAATCATACAAATTACTCACGTGCAAAAAATTTTTGCACGTGTATTTCAATTTAATGTACATATATTATATACTAGCCGGGCTTCGCCCGGCTATGCTCGGGTTTCGCTCAGCTACGCTCAAGCCATCAAAGGAAGATGATGAATGAATCAAGTGAATGAATGACTCAATCGTTGTTTACAACCCAATGGGAGAATTTGTCGTTCTTCGCGTTTGAAGAACCACGTAGAAAATTTGTGTTAAGTATCGTTCTTTAAAATTCAATTAAAAATCGAAATTTTAAGATAGAGACTTGAAATGAGGTTTATATGAATGAGAAAGCTTTCATCTTCCAGATGTAAATATTTTCTTTGTAAGATAAAAACTCGAAGAGCATCGACCGTAGATCCTCAAATTGCGTAAATTTCTCGAAAAAGTGGGTTTATATTTTGATGAAAATATTAGTCTGTTTTAAATTATTTTTAAACAAATGAGGTCTTGTTTGAAGGAGAAATATCTGTAGTCTTAGATTGTAAAAACATCAAAATTCTACGATCATTTTTTGCCGAGATATCGTAATCTGAAGTTAAAAGAACATAAAAATCCCCCAAAACATAAAATAATTAGTTTTCTAGAATAAAATTTAAAATTCAGGCTTCGAGGTACACTTTCCCATAGTCTGCACTACCCGTGTGCCAAATTTCATGGCTGTAAGTTTCATAGGCCGCACACACGCACACATTGAGGCGGTACACTCGGAGAGTGTGACCGACAGATAGAACCGGACCTTGCTTTATTAATATAGATTATGATATATATATATATATGTATAAATAGGCTATGTATAAATATATTAAGGAAAAATAAAATACATAAATGAACAATTTCATCTGTCAGTCCAACCATTCTATTACAACGAAATTAGCAATTTCAGCCTATATTAATTTTATCAATTTGATCCCATAGAAAATGTCTTTTTAATTAATTTATTTATTTATGTGTTGTTGTGGATCTTTGGTTAGTTTAGGTACACAATTTTATCCGGTAGGCAGCGCTGCAATCGCGTTTCAGAATTTTTTTTTTTATTTTCATGAATTTTAAAGCTGTATACACGTGCATTGAATAACAATTAACTTAACCTACAAATTTGTTAAACAAACGATTTTGGTGTTTTTAATTTCTGTTTATTATTGTATTTTTGCATATGAGATTAATATAGGCTGATATTTTATGAAGCGGTCGCTCCGGAAGCGTTACTTGACAGATCGTTAGGGCCTGTTCACATAGGAGTCCGTTGCTTAGCGTTAAAGTATTGAAATATATTTAACCAATGACAAACCTCCAAACGATTAGCAACGAAATTTTTAACGCCTATGATTGCTTTATTTTCGTCTCAACGTCATCTTTCCTTTAACGCTACGCAACGGACTCCTATGTGAACAGGACCTTACACAGAACGCGGCAACTATTAGGAGAATATTTTCTTGCAAGGACATACAACTGATCAAAGCGTTCTTTTATTTCCTTTAGAATTCTATCCATTGATAAAAACATTTACATACTACATAGAACTTCTACTCGACGTCGGCACCATTGATGTCTGTATCCGAGCAAAATTTTTAGAGATAATAGTTTCAACCCTACATTGACTTGACGATGAGGAAAAATATTCGAAATCATATAGTAAGATGCAAGTATATCTCCGTCCCGGCGTTAGCCACACGGAATTCAACTGATGCCTGGCCACCACAACACAAACTCCCCAGACGCCGACCCAAAAGATCGGAGTCTAGGTCACATAGACCCCTCGAGTCCATTAAATAGCTACCAAATTTCAGATTAAGATAAAATTAACAATTTAATAATAAATAATAACTTAAATTCCAGAATCCAGAGCCAGTTCCTGTGCTCCGCTTGAACCTAGTCACTGCTTTATCTCTTTAAACTTCAACAACAAAATTTTAACTACAATTTAGTTAACAATTCATAAGTGAACATTTAACTTCATATAAGTATATACATGCATAAAGGCATCTGCGCTTACATAACAAAATATAAGCATTTACATACTGACATAAAAGCAACTGCTTTATAAAACATAATTTAAACAATTATAAACACATATACATACATAAATTAATATTTGTAAACCACGTATAGCAAACAAATTCACAATTCGCAATATCTGTATTACTTACATTACTTTTACACATTCAGTTATTTAATATTTCAACAATTTCATACAAATTATTCTATTAAATTCAATCAATTTTCAAGTTAATTACTTTTACAAGCCATATAATTCGATATTTAATAGCATACCATATTAATTCATATATTGTTTTAAAACACAAAGAAAAGTACAAAAAAAAAACCCTCAACGGGAAAAAAAAGGGATGTGGACATCCATCAGAACCCCCACTATATCTTTTATTACTTTTTTACTATAATAGTCAACAAAGAGTTTGTGTTTACTCCAGCTTGTGTAATCTGAGGGAAATCTTTCTCTATAAGCCTGTAGATCGATACATTCATAGATGCAATGCTCTACAGTCTGTATCTCCCCACACCAACATTTATCATCTTTCTTGTGTATTCTGTGCTGGTATTCCGCAAAGCACCCATGTCCTGTAATAGCTTGATTTAACTTGAAATCATTACAAAGTCTGTCTTCTGAAACTTCAGGATATATTTCATACACTCTCCTGCCCTTATCAGACTCCTTCCATAACTCCTGCCAATTGGTCATTTCCTCTCTTTTAATCTTTCCCTTAACTCTTTTCGAAATCATATAGTAAATCATAATTCGTAGAAATCGAATAGTAAACTTATGAATTGAACAAGTGGTGTTTTACAACTAATACTAAATAAAAATATGCCGCCCCAAAATATGTGCCGCCCGGTGCGGACCGCACCCACCGCACCCCCCTAGCTACACCACTGATGTTCGGATAGTTCAGAAAAACCGTCTTTGGACTGTGGAAGGATCAATAGCTGATGGTCGATGGTGCTTTAAATTATAATACATGGTCTAGCCATGCAACCTCATGAATGAGAGGGGAGGTCAAGTGAAAGGTATTTTCCTGGGGGACTTTTGCCTTTATAAAGCTTGAAGGCAATGGTTTATTTCTTCGGGATAAGTGTTTGTCTGTTGCAGTAGGCTTACTGGTTTCAGTGCCTGGATCCTTAAATGCCAAAGTTTACACAGACAGTGGTGTTTAGAATTAACAAGGAATGAAAAAAAAATAATAATAATTTGTTGTTGTTGTTGTTACTAATCCCTCCTGATCTAGCGGTGCTAGATCCATGAATTTATATATCCTCAGTAGGTCCATAAAATGGTGAGGATCGGTAGTAAAATCCTACTCAGGTAAGTTTAGACAAGTTATGATGTGACCAGGAGTGGCCTGCTCATTTTTACACTTTTTACAAGTGGGAAAGGTTTTGCTTCGGTGATCAAATTTTAGGCACCTCAAGTGGCCACTTGCAAACCTAAAGATAGCAGTCTGCTCAGCTCTGTCAACTTTGAAGGCAAGAGCCCTACCAGGGCAGACACCAATGTACCAGTCATGGACCAAGGGAGATCTCCAAGTACTCTGGGATAAAAGACTTCCTTACGGCATATGCCTCTAGATAATTAAGAGCCGAAGAAGTTGATGAACGTTCAGGGGTACCCTCCTTAGTTAGGATGTCAGCCATCTCACTGCCAAATAGGCCCACACGAGGGGGGACCCACTGCAAATAGATATGATGTTTCATAGAGAGTCGATCTAGCTGGTGAAGGATGGACAAGCCGGCTCTGTCGCCCACTCCCGTCCAGTTGCTCAAATGCTGGATGGAATTGCAACTATCTGATAAAATATATATATCGTTGAACTCGACTACATTAAAAATTTGATGAAATGTACTTACAGGGATGTCTTTTGTTAAAAAAAATAGAGTTTGGGTATAATGGTGTGACGGCCTGGAAATTATTTTCTTGGTTTGAACTTGTTCTCTTGATGTTAGAGTCTGAATATTTAACCGCCAACAGCTACTTCTTTTTTTATCAGAAGTTAGTGGACAGCTTATTATTCAAAGGATAAGAACTGTGACAAGATCATAAAGATGGTCGAGGTCCAACAAACAGCACTGTTTTAGCCTTGGGACACATCAACCGGGGATATCTGAAACTTTTGGTCACATAGTGCACGCGGAAGAGGATAATTTTAACGACACATTCATAAAGAACATAAACTGTTAAGGGGGCTCACAACCTTTGAAACTTCAAAAAATCGATCTTTGGTTTTTGCTATATTCTGATTTTGGGGACATTTCTGAACAATATGCAAAAAACCGCATAAAAAAAATTTGCATTATTTCTCGAGTTATGAGAGTTTATGTAAAGCTCACGCTGTTGCCTGATTTTTGGGACATTTCTGAACAATATGCAAAAAAACGCATAAACAAATTTGCATTATTTCTCGAGTTATGAGAGTTTATGTAAAATTCACGCTGTTGCCATAGACATGTTATTCCAACTTTAACTTCAGTTTTCTCAAATATGTGAATTTTTGGATTGCGCGCACTGTTACTCCCAAACTATGTGTGCTAAACACACAAAATTTTTATCAGATTTGTATTATAAGCTTCTTTACACACTAAAACCAGAAAAGTAAAAAAAAAATTGTAAAAAAATTTTTTACACTTGAAAATGTTTTAAAAAATTGCTAAATTTTAATTTTTTTAAAATTTTATTTGTAAATTTTTCAATTTAAACTAAATTTTTTGTATATTTTTTGGTTTTACATTAAACTTGAGAGTATTATTAATTTAATTTGACCAAAAAATAGTTTCTGTATGCATATTTCTTAATTTTATGATGCGCGAAACATCCAAGGATTTTTTTCCCTTTTTAGTAATGTGTACATTTAAAAATAAAATCTAAAAATTATTTATGGCTTTAGAAGTTCTATTTTTGTATAAAATATAACAGAAGACTTGTAATTTTGATATAAAACAAAAAAATTATATATATATATTAATATTATTGGAGTTTCAGTAGATCGATTTTGATCAAGTTTAGGGTCATTTCCGAGTAGTCAAAGGTTGTGAGCCCCCTTAAATTAACAAAACATAATTTAAAGTTTAAGTACTTTACGGTCCAGGATAGAAATAACTTTAATACTTCCTATTAATAGCAGTTAAAAGAAACTCGAGGAAAATTTCGGAAGGAAAATCTTTTTTCGTAATCAGTAGAAGAGCATGAGAACAATTACATATTATGCCAAGGTAGGAAAGTGGTCATTTGCCGTACTTGGCTTACTGATCAAGTGTTGTCTTGATTTTTACCTGATAATGAAATTGGAATCAAGTTTCTTTTTGTCGTCATAAACCGTGAAATTTTTAGATTATACCTTTTCCTGGATTATTTTCAGTACGAGCCTTATTAGGGAGTATAACAATAGCGCCCTTTACACGTACGTTCTTTCCAGCGTGAAAACACGATCCCGCGCGATTGAGTGCACGTGTGAAAGTGTCGGAGAGAAAGGGAAAGCTGCTTTGGAGCGTACTGCAAGTTTTCCCGCGCGCAATCCCGTACGCTCCAAGCACTCCAAGAGCGTACGTGTAAAGGACAATATAAGGCACTTATTTTCATATTACTTGTACCGTGTTCCAAATCCCGAGACCAATCACAAATTCACTGCAATAGATGCAAGGCAACTGCAAATCTATCGAAAGTTGTTAGTATTTTTAGATTAATGATAGAATGTGGATATATATATATATATATATATACAATCACATCAATGCTGATTTTGACTTATATTAAAAGGGATACAAAGAGATTTTAGCATTAAAGGGCTACTGTTATCACTGTGATGGATTTTCGTTTCAACTTAAAACCTCTATCATCTTTTCAAATTCGCTAAACTTCACAATAAAGAAAGTAACATAGCTATGCGTCGGCGAGTTTTGACAGAGTAAGAAGAAATAATGGTTTTAATTAATGACATCTTGATACGTATTTTGACTTGACTATTTTATAGTTTGTAGTTTAAATTTTATGTTGAAGAACAATTTGATACACTCAAAATGTATCAAAATATGAGATTTTGAAATTCAAGTGGGCTTTTGCTAAATGCACATATAATATTTTGCTAAATGCACATATAAAAACAACTCATTAAAACAATTTCAAAACGGTAGCTAATTGAAATGTAACACAAAAGCCAATAATGAAGTGAACCTGAAGTTTTTTGTTGTACATTGACACAGGATGGTCTGATACCACCCCGTTATATTTTGCATGAAACGAACAACTTAAGGCTGTTGTGTACTAACCCTGTTGGATTCGCTCACGCAATGTTAACCTATGGAGAAAATGTGTATATTATTTACAGCTACATAAATGCTGATAATCCAATAAAAATGACATTTTCAGAGAGCCTGGATTTTTCCGCAATTTGCAACAGGATTCATTTTATAAATTTCGTCCACCAAGGAATTTATGAGCGTTTAAACCACACTATAACAGATTTTTTCACAAAAAAATTTAAATTAAAAAATATTATTTGCATTTTTAGAAAAAACGAAAAATACTACGAGGTGTAAAATTTTTTACAGAGTTCAATTAAAACAAAATCTTTAAATCCAAGTCGGTAATGCTTGGACACATTTTCTCCATAGGTTAATACTGAGGTGCGCGAATCCAATAGGGTTAGTACACAGCAATTTAACGAATCCATAATTTCAAGTATGAGAAATGAAATATTTATTAGGATAAATAAAACATTTTGTTGTGACATATTGATTATTTATTAGATAAATTACTATTTAATTCATTTTGCCTGCTTATTTCAGAAAAAGTCCTATTCTAGGATTCTCTGCATTTTATAAGTCCCTATAAGGATATCACTGAATTCAGCAGTGCCAGAAAACTTTTCCTTAAAAATACAACGTTATTTCTACATATGTTGAGTTTGATATATCTAACAATCTTAATTATTTCAGAAATTTGGTTTAAGGCGAGAATGGATCTTCAGACTGACAAAAATATGTCCCAAAAACAATTTTTTTTTCTTTCAGAAAATTATTCTGCAACTCATCAGCTTTAAATTAAAAAAAAGTATGTTGATCCGATCATTATTAACCGAGTTATAAGTATTTTTTCAAACTTAAACAATGGAAATGTTACGTTAAATTAAAACTTTAAATGCTATTTTTTCAAAACAAGTTTTCATGTCGTTCAAAATGTTCCCTGCATCATAATTTTTCTTGAATTTTAATAAAATTTCATAAAATGATTATTTATATATGTTAGAATAAAACTTAGAAATCAATTCATTATACTATTTTAAAACACCTTAAAATTTTGACAATAAAAAAAATTTTTTTGATAAAATTTTGCATAAAATGACCTATTTTTATCGATTTCTTTTCTAGTTTTTATAAATATGACTGTAAATCAAATATTGCTACTAACTTTTACTATAACTATATAAAGCTAGCTTAAGAAAGAAAATTAGATATCTGAGACAAATATTGATGCGCATGGAGCATTTTTAAATAGAGTAATTAACAAACTGATTTTAATTAATATGTTAATTAATTACATTCCGATTTTTTTAATTTAGCATTTTCATCTCTAAACAACACTGTATAAGTATACAAAATTTTATAGCAATTGGTTCATAAATAAAAAAAAAGTTTTTCATGGTCCATTGTCGCCTTAAAAGAGATAACGGTATTAGAGTTTCTAATGTACGTTCTAATGTAACAGAAAATATATCTTTGGATGTAAAATTGCCTTTTTACTATAAGTGGAAAATACATATATATATATAAAAGATATGGCATATTTAGGTGCAAGGTAAAAATGATCAAAGGAATTAAGCACTCGTTTCCTAACACGAAAGCGCATTTGTATATTTAATTAATTTATGGAATATGATAATATATTTTATTAGAGCATACAGATAAATCTGAAATCGATAAGCATGTAACAAGGTTTGTTCGATTCGTTAAAGTTCTCTCAGACGTAAACGAATCCCTTTGCAAAATTAATGAAGCAATTGATTTACGTTGTAAAATTAATTAGCAATATTTAAGATGGTGAATTTCCTCCACTAATCACCTTATGGTGAATATGGGGGCATTTAAAAGACACCCATTCCGTTAAACGTGCGTCTGAATGATTCGTACCACCTATTTCGACACGAGAGGCAATTTTGATGCCCAAAATGCGAATATAAGGAATGAAATCGTTTGCAAAGGATAATTTGTTTGACTGCATTTCAAAACATAACTCGTGTGAAGATTCCGAGGCGTATTTGGTTTGTTAATTATCAGCGTCGAAAGAATGAAATACTTGAAGAAATAATTCCATGCATCAAATGGATGCATTTAAGGAAAATTATGCATATTACAAGACGCTGTTATTGATGTGATATATGTTAGTATGTAAGCTTTAAGTAGCACCGGTTAAAATTTCTTTGGTAATATTTAGTAATATGTTTCTGCAAGTTTAGTGGATTTTGAGTTCTGAGAACGCAATGGACGTGCTCAATGGGTCCCACAGTGGTGAGTTGGGATACCTTTTCTATATTAGGGTTCTTTCCGGAAATTTTACTAGCTGTTCCTCCTGCAAGCAGAAATTTGTGTATCATATAATACCCTAAATTTTGACTATAACAAGCATGCTTATTCTTATATCATATCTAAATGATGGTTGGATTTTTGTGATTGAAGCACAAAAGTCATTGAATTAAAGCTAACAGAATTTAAAAGAAGTTTTAAAAGTGAATACGTAGAAGTTCTCCCTTACCTAAATCATCAGTTCAGAAAACTACGGTGGGATCTAGATTTTACGAATTGGTTTCTGATACATCAATGTATCAAAAAGACTAATGACGAAATAGTCTGAGAGATGTAAGGCAATGCTTTTTAGTGAGGCATTAAGATCTTTTTAAAGCATTTAATATTGAGATTGTCATATGTAAAGAACGAGAGTGATGAAACCCGTCAACCTATTAAAAAGACATTTGATGAAATGGTTTGAGTGATGGGAGTCAATGCTGTTTAGCGAGGCATTAAGACCTTTTTAAAGCATTTAATATTGAGGCTGTCATATAGCACGAGAGTGATGAAACCTTTCAACCTATTAAAAAGGATTTTGATGAAATGGTTTGAGAGATGTAAGGCAATGCTTTTTAGTGAAGCATTAAGATCTTTTTAAAGCATTTAATATTGAGACTGTCATATGTAAGGCACGAGAGTGATGAAACCCGTCAACCTATTAAAAAGACATTTGATGAAATGGTTTGAGCGATGGGAGTCAATGCGTTTTAGTGAGGCTTTAAGGTATTTTAATATTTAGGCTGTTATACGAAATGCACAAGACTGGTGAAGTCCATCAACGTTTCCAGAAGGTTAAAGATGAAATAGTCTGACGTATTCATTGCGAAAACATAATTTTTTTCTCTTAAATAATATCTATAGAAAGTCACGTAAAATTAGCCTGTATTTAAAGAACATCGATATTTCCCACGATATGATGTATGACCTGCTACCTTTTGATGTACCTGCTTGCAAAATGCTAATAAGTTTTCTACGATCAGAGTAAAAATTGTTCATTTGATTCAGATGAATTAGATAAATCTATAAAAAAGACCAATTATGAGACATGTCGGAGAAATGTGAAGCAATACGTTTCAGTATATATGACATTCTCAATGCGTTTAAAGTTTGAAAGTCACAAATAAAATGCGCAAGATTGATTAATCTCATCGACCTATTTAAATGACTAACGAAGAAATGGTCTAAGAGATGTGTGACAATGAATTTTAGTGTGGCGTTAAGGCCTTTTCAGTGGGTTAAAATTTAGAGACTGTCATATGTAATGCGCAAGGCTGGTGAAATCCGTCGATCAGTTAAAAAGACTAATGATGAAACTGGTTGAGAGTTGCGAGAAAATGCGTTTAATTGAGGCATTAAGATATTTCCAGTGCGTTACAATATTCAGACTGTGGTAATGCGCAAGACTAGTAAAATCCATCAACGTATCAAAAAGACTAAAGACGAAATAGTCTGAGAGATGTAAGGCAATGCTTTTTAGTGAGGCATGACCTTTTTAAAGCATTTAATATTGAGACTATCATACGGGGTGGTCATTCGGAAATGCGAGTTATTGAAGAAACTCAATGAGAACCAAACGGAGGAAAGGAAGGTTAAATTAATCACAGATCGATTAAGCCCTAATGTGCAAGATTTTTTAGAGATTATCAGGCCGAAAGATCTAACAGAGCCAATTGAGGGATGCCAGGAGGAGGAAGCGCTGGCTACAGAATGAGATGGACGCACCAGCAATGGCCATGGGACCGAAGGACAGGTTCAGATGAAATGCTGCCGATCACACTGTACGGCAGAGAAGGGCTATTGTTCATTCGAATGCAATTAATAGTTTTCTACCCTGTGGCCGGAGGGGAGTTTTTCCGGGATTCCAGCTATTGAATCCGAATTAAGAACAACCTGCCGGTGATCAAGTGCAGAGACTTTGTGTAATAAACGTTGCTTCTATGTTATGTTACTCAAGACGAACGAATGTTAAAGGGAGTACGGGATCAGTTCAGGCAGAGAGTAGTTTCTAGGGGAGTGTAGGAAATTGCATCGACTCCCAATCGCGTGGAGGTTTTATTAAAAATCCGCGCCCGCACCCCGTTAAGGGGGGTGGCGGTCTAAATTTTTTTATTGGGTCCGGGAGAGTGTAGGGTTCGCGTGTTGCTCAGATGCAAATTTCTGGTAGCTGTGCAGTGCAGGCCAGTCGAAGTGAGTTCGGAGCAGGTGTCTGGTCTATTTAAGTGACACACGCTGAGTTGGCAAGAGTCCAAGAAGGGAGTGGAGATTTGTACGGTAGTACGTTACGCTATTAGAAGGGATACGGAGAGGCGAGAAAAGTTAGATTGAAGGTGATAGCGGTATTTAACTGATAGAGCACGTATTAGCATTTAGCCTAGGTGGCTGCACGATTTCGATAGTTATTTCAGAGCCCGATGGTTACGGGTATTGTTAGTGAACGTATATTCTGCATGAAAGGGTTCATTACGACTTTAAAGTTCAGTTTCTTAGTACCGCAAGTTGCGGTACTGTTGTGTTATTATTTGAAGCCCCAAGTCGGTCTATGTTAGTCTACCTCTACGTAGAATAAAAAAAGGAATTATTTATGTTTATGCCTCTTACTTTATAGTGTGCCTGGATCGTTAGAGGATTGCAAGGTAAATAAGAAATAGAACCACATAAGGCTAAAGATGGTAGAGCCTGATAGATGTAAGGCAATGTTTTTCAGTGAGGCATTATGAATTTTTTCAAAGTTTTTAACGTTGAGACTGTCATATGTGATGCATGAGACTGATAAAATCCATCAACACATTTTAAATAGTTAGGGATTAGATGCTCAGTATGACATATCATTTGATATTTTATAATAGTAACAATGCACATTTTCAAAATGAGTACACAGGGCTTATGAAATCAGTCAACTTTTAAAAAGGACTAATAATGGGCTTGTCACTATGAAGCACTATTTAGTTAACTTAAATGTCAATAATAATGATTCCAATTTGTTTTGAGTTCTAGCTGTATAATATACGATTCAAGTACGAATTCAAATAAGAATCCAATATGGATTACATTCCTCAGTGAGAAAAAACTTTGTTGTGCATCAGTCTAAAGTATAAGCAACTCTGGTGTGTACATTACTTATAAAAAAATGTTCACACAAAGATAAAAATAGCTTGTTCCAAATTAACGAATTTCCGCAGCGGGGTAGGCGAGTAATAAATATAAAAATAAAAAAATCGTTATAAAGCATTTATTACAAAAGAAATTGTATTGAAGTAATACAAGTTGTTGTAGAGCTTTCAAATGAGCTAAAATAAACAAGAAAAGAAAGATGTAAAAATTCTTTTGTGCAGACGAACCATTTCACGTTCAGTCTATACATCTTAAATTTCTTGCTAAACAAACATTAGAGAGAAAACATTTTTTTCTAAACGGAATTATCATAGATAATTGTTATTGAATTCCCACTAACGTCAAAGAAAAATTCCTAATATAATTTGCACAACATTGCTTTTCGCCCCCACTCTAAAAAACAAAACAAAACAAAAAAAATAAAACAGGCCTTGTCGCTATCCTTTAATTTCTTCATCTTATAATTGTGTCTGGCGAGGTAAAGTGTTACTACATAAATACTTCTGCAGATTGGAGCACGACATATTGTTAGGAAATTATATTGTGATGTTTCGGAAACTGTTTCATTATTTCATATTTAATACTTTTGCAGATGGGAGTTTGTCATGTTATTAGGAAATTATTTTATTGTTTTCAGAAAAATTCTTTCCGCTTAACACATTGTTGACTGACAAATTTACTTAAATATTTACAAAGTCACTGGCAAAGACTGAAATTTTATAATAAAGAACGGAATTTTTATATACTGAAACTAGCTGAAAACCCGCACTTCTCTACGGAGTACATTCAAATTAAATACAACGGTCAATATATGCAATTAATACCAAAATAAATAAATAAATAAATAAATAAATAAATAAATAAATATATATATATATATATATATATATATATATATATATATAATAAGTACGACGATCAATGTATACAATTGATACCAAAAAAATATATATTTATAAAATATTGTAAGCGATATTTTTATAGACAAAATAATGTAGAAGAAAATTTTCAAATTAAATCTAATAGATCATACTAAAGAATAGCAGTACAGTTTGAGGATCATATCTTTTACTGTACTTTAATATTTTTTTGGATAATTTCCAATCGTCTGCCGCATTAGTAAGAAAAAAAAATATTTTTTTTGTCTATTACGTTGTTATGCACGTGACGATAAATTTATTTAAAGTACCAGAAAAAGAAATCACTTGATCAGCATTTAATAAATTAAATTCTAAAAATTAATCTTTAAAAATTCCCCAAAAATGAGAAAATGAGGGTAAATATTCGAAAAGATTTAATTATAAAGGAATTTTTATGATATTTCTCGTGATATAAATTTTATAACCGTCAGATTATTATTTTAAATGCCAACTTAAAAGAATTTACTAAAACAGCTAAATAATTTAATTTTTAAAAAATCTAAGAAGAATTTTTCAAAATACTTTCTTAGTACACCCCTACACTATGAAAAGAATCGCCATGCAAAATTTCAGCCCTTTAGGTCCAGCGGGTTGGTCTGTGCGTTATCTGTCAGTCCGTTACGGAACTGTTTGAAATATATAGATACTGAAATAATGGGCCTGTGGCGGCCTTGTGGTACAGCGTGCTGGCTTTCTGTGCTGAGGGTACGCAGAACAAATACTGGCGTCGTGCCATTAAAAATGCCTCCGTTTGTGTTGTCCCTTCATAGGGGGTAATGCTGGTACGCCTATATGATGCCCCCATAATAATATATCCAGCAAAACTGCGGTGTATTATAGTCGAATGTATTCACGTAAAGGGCCTCCGCTTTGGTTAAAAAAATTAATTTTTTTAATAAAAAAAATATACTGAAATGTTTTCTTTATAAGGGGTTTTCTTTATTAAATCGGTGCAGGGGGTCTGATATTGAGGGTCACAGTTTAAATGATAAAATGTAAGGATTTGCCTAAAACTCATTCAGGTCAGTAAAGGTAGTTTTCAAGTAAAGAAGTTGACGAAGAATTTCTCCTATACGACTTTCCTTTATACTAAACTAGCTTTTTTTTCTTTCTAATGCTGAGGCATTTGTAATCAAACATTCGCCCTTACTACGCCGAAGTTTCACTGTGCATTTTATTAAGGGGGCACCATATAGGGGGACAGCATTACCCCCTATGAAGGGACGACATGAACGGAGGCATTTTTCGTGGCGCAACGCCGGGATTCGATCTGAGCACCCTCAGCACCGAAAACCGACGCGCTGTACCACTGGACCGCCACAAGCCCCATACTAAACCAGCTGAAAACTCACACTTCGCTACGGAGTACATTCAAATGAAATACAACGGTCAATGTATGCAATTAATGCCAAAAATATGTTTAAATATATTTATAATAAATATAACGATCAATGTATGCAACTGATGTAAAAAAAAAAAATATGAATATTTATAAAAAAATCGTAACGGACATTTTTATAGACAAAATAATGTAGAAGAAAATATTCAAATTAAATCTAATAGATCATACTAAAGAATAGCAGTACAGTTTGAGGATCATATCTTTTACTGTACTTTAATATTTTTTTGGATAATGTCCATTCGTCTGCCGCATTAGCAAGAAAAAAAAAATATTTTTTTTGTCTAGTTAGTTGTTATGCACGTGACGATGAATTAATTTAAAGTACCAGAAAAAGAAATCACGTGATCAGCATTTAATAAATTAAATTCTAAAAATTAATCTTTAAAAATTCCCCAAAAATCAGAAAATGAAGGTAAAAATTCGAAAAAGATTTCATTTTAAAGGAATTTTTCTGATCTTTCTCGTGATATAAATTTTATAACCGTCAGATTATTATTTTAAATGCCAACTTAAAAGAATTTACTAAAACAGCTAAATAATTTAATTTTAAAAAAATCTAAGAAGAATTTTTGAAAAATCTTTCTTAGTGCACCCCTACACTATGAAAAGAATCGCCATGCAAAATTTCAGCCCTTTAGGTCCAGCGGGTTGGTCTGTGCGTTGTCTCCCTGTCAGTCAGTCAGTCAGTCAGTTACGGAACTGTTTTATATAGATTACCTTCAACATTTTCGTGTAAAACACGTGTTTGCTTGGTACCGGTCAATAATGCATTAATATCGTTTAACCTTATTCCATTTCTTTCAGACAGAATAAAAAAAACTTTTCTGCAAAACAGTATTCTCTAGAATTCAAAATAAAAATAGATTTTTCTCTAAAACTCAAAATAACACTTACTTCATTTTAATGGGTAAATAGTGTTGAAGCTGTAAGCTTCCGGGCTTTACTTACATATATCCTCTTATCAAATTACATTCCATCCAAAACTTTGCTTTTAAAATAACGTCTATGAAGATATCATATTTAGTTTAAAATATTGAAAGGTTTAGAAGTCCTATGTTCGTGCACTGCACAAAATTAGAGTTTAAAGGTAAATATTGACGCTAATGTTTGGTATAGTAAAGCCTGAGGTACATACGGATATTTAGAAACCTTTTTTTTTTGTTAAAGATGAATCAATGATTTTTCCTTTCAAGCTTCCAAATATGTTTTTATGCAGTTTTTTTTACCTATTGTCCATATTACACAGAAGTTTTTATAAACCATTTTAACAGAGAAGCAAATTTCTTTTTTAAACTATGGCTCTTTCTTTCCTGCGTACTTGTATCTAGATACTGCCAATTAAGTGCATAAAATGAACTAATGAAGTATACAAAATACCAAAGATGTGGTACTCAACAAATAAAAGACATGATTTACAAACTAGTGTGTGATAACTTTAATTTTTAAGGATTTTTAAGGAATAATAACTTCAAGTATTATTAAATTTTATGGTAATTGCATAGAATTTTAATATAATCCGAGTTAAAATGAAATATTCAAGCAATATATGTAACAAGTTAACGAAGATACGCTTAAATCCAAGTAAGTAACCAGTTAAAAGCTCGTAAACATGCTGTTCAATGTTCTTTATATATCCCGAATAAGGTTTATTCGTTTCCGTGTTGTCTCCCTATAGCGAAGCAATGCTGGATCACGTAAATGGTGCTCCCATAATAAAGTGATCAGCAAAACTTTGCGGGTCTTCATAGGACAATGTAAAAGAAGTACCTAAAGTCAGAGACAAGTGCCTGCCGCATTAGAAAAAAAAAATGTTCCTTATATCTTGTTTACCCCCCCCCCCCCAAAAAAAAAAAAAAACAATGCAGTAACGCGCAAACTCATATCTCATATACGAGTAATGGTGTGCAAATTATTGTGGAATTTTCTTTGTCTTAGTGAAAGCTCGAATTAATTAACAGTTTTCTTTTACGTTACTTTACATGTACAGTATTGCTGCTTTTGAGAAAGTAAGGGTAAGTAGAGAGATTATATTGATTATTATGATGAAATTATTTTCCTTTTACCGCTTCGGGTTACAAGTGGCATGTCAGTCAAATTGTGGATAATAGAGAAGTTGGTTGCTAATGCGGAACCCTTGTCGCTGAAGACATTGCTACATAATCATTTGGTTTTTCTCATCAAGAAAATATAAGGTTTATCCGTGTTCAGAATTTTTTAACTTAAATAAAAGTAAATTTATAAGATACGTTTACAGAAATAACTCCAAACATCACATGTGAGCCGTCATTTTGAACAAGTTGAGTTTTAAATAAGCAGTATAAAAACTTCATGACGAAAAGGTTACTTATCATCAGTTCAAAATGTTCTACGTGTTAGAAAATTGTTCAAATTTTAAAATACATTCTTACGTTTTGAACCAAAAAAAAAACCTGTATACAAAGCCTGTAAGTATTGTAATTATACCCTATAGAACTGTCATTCATATATAAAATAAAATAGAGCAGAATAACATTTAAAATAGTTAAATTTATTTTATCCAAATCCTACTTTGGCAGTTAGACCGTTCGGCGTGGCTCGGACTATTTGAAATTGATCAGTAGGGCGAGCTGTTGATAGTCGGAAAGAATTGAGCTGTTCTAGGGCTGCACATGATATAACATTTAAAATGAAACACAGGAAATTTTGACCATTTTAGAGCTAACAAAATTTTAAGTCTTCCAATTATGTCGAAATTTTTTTCAACATTCATCTATTACAGGACTACCACTCATATAAATATAAACGAATAAGATTATATTAGTATTCAAAATTAACTTATGGGTATTGTATTAATTTTTGCAAATTTTAAAATCGAATATATGAAATTCGAATCATAGGAAAATCTGTTGACATACTACGAGATAATTTTTTTTTATGTGAGAAAGAAATTAGTTGTAAGTGGACTTGTAGGTTGTAAGTACACTTATATTTTTTTTACTTATATTTTTTCATTTTATTTTTTTGAGAAGTATATTTTCTCTTTCCCTTTCTCGACAACAGACGCCAAGTCTATCCCACAAGCTTGTTTAAAACAAACAGTATGCGTACGCTATGGAAACGGAAATTTTGCGTCATATTCAGGCATCACTTGATTTTCCCAATAAATACTAAATCTTCACTTTGTACAAAGCGACGAAATTGTGAAACAGTTCTTTCCTACACTTATGAGTGAACCCCTGTTATTTACTACTTCTCAATACCCATTAATGAAATAATCTCTGCTGTTAAAATATTTTACTATTTCATTTGTCATCAGGTGATTTAAATTATAACGGCAAACACTGCTAAAAGTAAAGAGTGCTTTGCAAAGGAATGAATATTCACGACATATAAGATTAACGCATACCTCTCAAGGTATAAATCAGTATGTTTGCGAATGAAATTTTGATGTTGCCCATGGCATTCATACTCAGAGACACATTTATAAGCTACTAACGAATACATCTTAATTCAATTCATTTAGGAGAAAGGAAATGTAGTCTGAAAAGTGTTTCAATTTTTGAAAAATCTCTCATAAGATCCCCGGCTGTTCAAAGAATTTGCTTTGTAGAGACGACTTAACAATATATTTCCATTATAACTTCTTGGAAAATTATCAGATAATTATTTCGTTAAATAACACTTTGTTTGCAATATGTATTAACAAACGTCAAAGGAGGACCGAATAAATGGTGTTTGATAATATTTGCTAATCTTCTCAATCTTTCAAGTTCTTGGTATGAGACATTCGTAAACAAACTCACAACTCTAGCTAGAAAGTATTTACTTTATCATCTTGCGACGTACCCTAAAAGTTTTTTTTTTATCGGAAGGGACGCTTAAAGCGCCTTCTTTTGAAATACATTTTAAGTCGAAATATCTGTTGATTTCATATTATTGCAACACACTTTTACTCAACAAACAGAGAAATGCGTGTCTTGGATGCGATTTATATGCTAGGTACTTCACTTAAAGAGAAATATTGCTTTAGACTCTGAGATATGGGGGATAAATGTTTGATTTGACACGGACTGAAAGTTCTTGTAAAAGCATGAATTAATGAGAATTATTGAATG